>JAGFMF010011895.1:1171230-1184346 GCA_019455555.1 Galemys pyrenaicus
CCATACGGCCTTCCATAATGGTTGGATTAGCTCGCATTCCCACCAGCAGTGTACCAGGGTTCCTTTTTCTCCACATCCTCGCCAGCATTTGACATTGTTTGTTTTTTCAATGTGTGGCCAGGCACTATTCTAAAGGTTTTACATGTTAGTGTATTTAATTCTCACAACCACTCTACAAGGTAAATACTATCATTATCTCTGTTTTCCAAATGAGAAAATCTAAGACAGAGGTATTAAGTGACTTGCTCGAGGTCACACACTAGTAAGTGGCTGAGGCAGGATTTTTTTATTGGAGCATCTTGGCTCCAGAATCTGAGTTTAAACACTGAGTCATGTTGATGCAATTCCGAAGATAATAGTTCATCTTCTTAGAAGAAGCAAAGATTCATTTATGTATATCATATACACATCATGAATATCTATATCAATTTTTATTTGCTATCCTTAGAAACTACTGTGGTCAATGCAGGATTATGTCCCTATAGTATAAGGATGACCCTATCTATTATGTTTTTTATTTTATCTGTTTTTTATAGTTTTTTCTTTTTGTAAAAAAAGTATTTCCAATATTCCTACCTCTGCAACATTTCAAATTATTCTACTCTAAATTTCCTAAGATCAAAAACCAAATCACTCTATATGTTAGCACTGTATCTAAAATAAGAGTCATGAGGTGTTAGAGAAGACCCACGCTGTTAGTGAATGGGCTTGTGACATCTGTGGCAGGGATCTTCATTATTTGGCATCTTTTCTGTCGTCAACTGTGATCCAGATAGTTTAGATGACTGGATAAGTGACTTCTCAATAAGTGAGGTGTCACAAAATATTAATTCAAGGCATTTCTACTCTTCCACCTGTTCAAAGTGTTTTAGTCATCATCGTAATTAGAAGGATGGCCTAGTTCCTCAAGCTTCTGGGTAGCCATCAGATGCTTAGAAGTAGAGACACGTGGCTACAACTTGTATAAAAATAGGCCTCCAGATGGCTGAGGGGCAAAGTTACAACTCAGCAGCTTGATATAGCTGAGCACTCAAATTTTGGAGTAGGAGGAGAGCTATGTGAGGAATAGCCAGAGAGACTGGGCTTGAATCCAATCATAAGTAGAACAGTATTTGCCAGGAGAGATCACTTAACGTGGTAGATTAGCTGTTAAGATTTCCAGTTTACTTCATGTTTATCTTTTCCCCACCTTCCTTGATTCACCCTTACCGGTTAGCCCTAGGGAAAATGCAACTTCCAACACCCCCCAACCTCACCCCACCTAAAAAAAACAGGAGTTTAAAGTTACAAATCTTTAAGGGCTTTAGAACTCTACTGGACTAACTCCTGTTTTAGATACAAGCAAAGTGAGAACTGAGGCCAGCTAGCAAGTTTGTGAAAATCAGGGTCTCCAGCTTCAGGTACAGAGCTCATCCTTCTGCCCTGTAGGAAGGGTTGGGCAATCACATTAGACTGTGTTTCCTCTAGCCCTGCCTTGGCTCATTGCAACTCAAAAAGTGAAGCAGCTAATTAAAACAAACAAACGAACAAAAAAACCAAGGACTCTTGCAAAAGCAGTAATATTGCTTCCACTCCTCAAAACATACTGAAGCGCTGAAAGATGAGTCACTAGCTTGAAATATTTTGTTTGACAAATGAAAATATTTACTAGTCAAATGCTTCAACAGATTAAAATAGGTATCAGTTTGTTCGACCTCCCAATCACTCTGCTTTCAGTTAGATATTCTGGAAGAAAAGCAAGCCTGTTTAGAGTAAATCAGCTGCTTTAAATATTTCAATGTCTGTTTAAATATCTCAAGTCGGTATAAAGTCTTGGTTTTTGAAATACAATAATTAGGGATGGGTTAATGCTTCTCCTTAGCAGCAGTTGTAATAGGCATTATTTTTTTTTTTTTAAACCAGCAAATTGAGAAACGTGCTTTAACACTTCTCATGATCAGACCAAATCCAAGGCATTGCTGTGCCCTGCTGGCAGCACAGCCTCATTGCGGGTAAGCAACTTAATTGGTGCAAAGGCCTGGGGTGCCAAGCTTCTAAATTCTGTTCTACAATGAACTGACTCTTGACAATGAAGCTGGTGTGCACTGTTAAGTTAGCCCTTGAAGCACCATAGTTTCGTGTCCCACAAAGCTGTAAAAAATGAAATTCGTAGACTTTTTAGAAGTACTCAGAGAGAAGCAAACTTTGTTCAAGAAAGTACAGTTTATTTAAAAGAAGAAAGCAAGGACTTCCAGGTGTGTTGTACCTAGGAGGGTAACAGTGTGGTCCCCAGGAAAAGGGAGGTTCCAGGTTCCCTGCCCCACCCAAGGGAGGGTATTGCTGAGCAGCGAGGAAAAGATGCTAGAGAGGAGACTGGGACAGGAAGGAAGCAGGATGGAGAGCAAGGAGATGACCTGGAGGAGGCACAAGGAGCAGAGGGACATGTGAAGAAACTGCACTTTGTTTCTTGGTCCTGGAGTGGTGGAAACAGATGTGGGTGAGAGACCCATGGGGAGGTGAACGAAAGCAGCTTCATCTTGATCTTGATTTTGCTTTTTTTTTCCCCTAGATTTGTCTGGCTGTTTTTGACCCTTTATATATATATATATATTTTAAATTTTACATATATTTTACATCATTCTTCATTTTTGTAGTGTATGCTTTTTCCTCTCAGGTGTAGTGCCTGTGAAATTCCCACCACCAATTCATTCGCGTCTCATCACCATAGTCCCTTTGACACTTCTTTATGGGTCCCCACGGGAAGGTGTTTTAGGATTGTGACAGGCTTTTGGACCTTAGTGGCTCTGTTTGGGCCAACTCTGGCTGAAAATTTACCCACAAGGGGACAGGTAACTTTGATTTGGAAAATATATTGTCTTCCCCATACTAATTGTATTAAAGGTCTTACACCTTTAATGAAATGTGTTTTGTCTTGATGTGGCAGATGGCAGAACCTATTTAGAATGAGCAGGTGTGGGGGTTCTGGGGTGCTCCTTCCCTGCCTGTAATAGGAGGGGCAAAGAAGCCTTTATGGGCTCATTTCTAGTGGAAATTTAAACACTTTCCCCCCTCTATTCTAAAATCTCATCATCCCATTTAGTGATTGACTCTTTCTCCCAGTGGTTATACTCCTCTGGGTAGATGTACCCTTTTTTACAGCTCTTATGTTAATTTTTCTTTTACTGCCCTGTCCAAGGTCTCTTAAAATTTACTCTTATTAGCCTTAAAATTTATTGCACTCATTAGTCCTCCTGGATTTCTGACCTCATCACTGGAGTATGGTTAGAATTTACTGTCCTTATCTCAGAAGCCTCTTTGACTCTCCTGAAGTCCCTAAAGCTGCCTAATTAATCCTGACTTGCTCTAAGACTCAACAATACTTCCATTAATCTTGCAATAGCCTTACATGAAGGGTGTACAGGTATCAAAGAAAACCAAACCAAAACAAAAAAAAACCCAACTTTTTCCAATACAATGAATGGTACAGGAAGTGGCAAAGTGGTATGTTACTTTTCAAGAGAAGTTTCTTTCCTTCTTAGGGAATTCATCCTCAAACTCTATGAAGGATGCTTTGTGGTAAGTACATTGCTGTGTCCCTAGAGAGGTCTTTACCCTACATGCACTATTACTGCACCAAGCTGCTCAGCAACAGAGCCAGTGGCTGCAGGAATGGTTATCACCAAAGAAGGAATGGAGACAAGGGATGGAGACCTGGACAGGAATCAGCGTTTTTGGCTTGTCCACCAAGTGCCTGAGGCTGTGCAAGCTCCATTATAGCACCTGGAGCACTCCTGTCAAACTGTCAGAGTTGATCTGTGAGAATATTCCCCTCACCCTGTGGCATAGGTGGAGAGCTGAGTGGAGGTGGGCTGGACCAGAGGCCATCTTGCTAGATAGCTATTGCCCAAATTAAGAAGGAAAATCAGGATGTTTTTCAATACCTTTATTAAGAAATATCAAAAGTTGCTTACAGTTCCATACACAGTTTTACAAAGTTCAAGTGAAGGGGAAAATAGGGATGCCATCAATATACATGTCTAGACATAAGGGTAGTTTGCCAAAGAGCTAACCCTTTAGGTGTCCTGTCACCTTTTTTTAACAGTGGTCCATAACAGTGCTTTTCCCCATTTTCATTAGGCCATTAGGCCACAGCACAGTACCCCAAGTAAACTAAGAGTTTTCACACATCACAAATACTTCCTGAATCTCTATCCCTTTATTCTATCATCATCTTTCCCTGAAAACACAACATTTGACTACCATTCACTGCTGTTTGTATCACATTTTCACAAAACCTGCTTTGAGAGCGGGAAAATATGGCAAGTTACACGTCACCACACTATACTTGGAAAGAATCCATGTACATGGTTACTTTTAACATTTAACAAAAGAGAGAGGGAGTCACTCTGGAAACAAACCACCACACTCGTTTGGTGGGACTGTAAGTGGAGGACACACCTGCCCAATCCACTGAGCGCCTGTCACAAGCGATCAGCAGCCTGACTGGAACGCACAGCTGCAGGAACATCAGCACAGAATCCAGGAGGGGATCTTTTCGGGCTAGTACATTGTAATCTTTTAAGTCAGGGACATTGCATCAGAGAGGAATCACACTTTCAAAATAATTGGGGCTAGTAGGTCATCCATACCCCATGGGGAATGACAACAGCGTGGCGTGCCTTGGCCAAGGCTTGTGCTGGGTTACTTAAAAGGACATTTCTGAAGAGATTGTCCAGCGACATCATCAAGAGCCATCTTCAGAGGAAGGACTCCTTGTTCACCCACATGAGGCTGCGTGTCTCGTTGGGCTTGCATTCATACTCAATGACAGAGAAGGGGCTCCCCCACTGGCAGTGATCGCGCTTGTGGTAATTGTAGAACTTCACTTGCCACACCGTCTCAAAGGTCCCAATGTCAGTGAACTGAGGGCAGAGAAACACATCCAGTAAAAACCCCATTCTGTCACATGCCATGGACAAGAGCTAACAGCTGAACAATTCCTGCACAATCAAATGTAATCAAACAAGACTGAGTCTGCAAAGGTTAGGCCTTTATTTTATCCAACTATTTTCCTCTCTCTTGGAAGACATTTTTCCTGAAAAGCTGTTTGTCAACCATTTTTTTCTATGAAAATATTGTCCCCATTGTATAGGTGTCATTTGCCATCACAATGCCTTTAATAAAAGTAACTCCCCAAATTGACCTGTTTTCAAATTTAATGTCTGGAACCTACCATTAGAATCTAAGACATTTAGAGCTTCTCACAGGCATGGATGGAGAAGAAAAGGAATAGTTTAGTGATTGTCTTTTGGTTTCTACTTCAAAAGATAACTGTATGAAATAACACATGTACAATATAACTAAACAAATTACTATTCCCCATCCATCATTAGTTTTCGATTTCAGGAAAAAATATTTTATTGGAAGCATTTGCTTGTTCAAACCCTTCTTTAACCTTCAAATGCTATTGTGTGTTTAACTCAGGAATCCATGTCTCAGGCGTTGCTATATTATGCAAAACTATTTTTGAGTACCTATGATGAGTCTTGTACATGTCAAAGTTTTCTGGAAGGCATGATCTTTCTGCTCAAGAAGTTTACATTCTAGGGCCTCCCTGGTAGCACAACGGGTTAAGCAACACACTATGAGGCAAATCATAGCCACTGCAGCACCAGCTCGACCCTGCCTCTGGCCAGAGAGAAGACGGACATGGCACAGCAGACCTCTACTGCCTCCCTGCTGTTCTCCTCAGCAGTGTGTTTCAGTCAATCTACCTGTTTTGTTGCACACTATCTCTGGTGAATCCTCTCACCTCCTGCCCCCTGCACCTCTGGCCTGTACCCCAGTTCTTGTATGCATAAATAAATCTTAAAATAAAATAAAATGCTTATACCCAATAAAAAAGTTTACAACCAACTTCCAGAAAGTAAGCCTTGCATGTCACTGAACAGAATTCTCCTATGCCATACACACCCCATTCTCTCATTGCTGAGAAGAGGGCACAGGATACCCTCGAGGCCAGTAGGCAGGTGCTCAAGTGGCCTGTGGGATAGCCTGACCCTGCCACCACCTTCTGGAGCTATTTAGGGGATCTGGCATTAAACAGCATGATGTCTGTTGTTATTTTCTCCTCTGCCCCTTCCCTGTCATGGGAAGGGACAGGGACTGACTTGGCAGTGTTCTTAGACCTGTCAGGAGCCAGGAGATGTGTCGGGGGAGGCCAGCAGCAATAGGAGCCTTATGCTGGTAGCTGTGACAGGATGATGATCAGGTGCTTCCTGCATAGCTTTCCAAGATGCTCTCAAAAGTATTTTCTACACCATTGCCTTATCCTGCAAACAAGGTTTGGCTTTCTTTTGGGAAATTTACTTGACTTGAAATAGTATGTGATATACCTAGAGTCCACAAATCTCCTCCCAGGTAAGAAAACAAAGTATCTCTTTTTAGAAAGTCATGGCTTAAAGACCTGTACAAGTGTACAATAGCTTTATTCATACTAGCCCTGGACAGGAATCAAATCAAATGTTGTGTCCTTCACCTGGTGATTGGCAAGTTTTGGTATAAGATGGCATTTCACTTAATTATAAAAAGGAACATACTGATTGAGGCAACAATGTGAATAATCTCAAAGATGTGCCATGCAAAGAATCAAGACCCCAAAGAATACATAAAGAATACATGCTGTATGACTCTATTTCTATAAAATTCATATATATAATAAATATATATAATCTAAAGTGATAGAATACAATCTATGCTGATGGGAAACATCTATGTTTACTGAAGGCCTGTATTGAGAAGAAGGAATTAATGTTTGATGAAAATGTACAAGAGGAGACTTCTGGAAATATTCTGCATCTTGGTTGTTATATGAGAGAATGTATATGTCAAAACTCATTGATCAGTAAGCTTAAAATTGGCATAATTATTACATATAAAATATACCTCAAAGTTGATTGAAAAATAAAAATATCCATTTTTATTGAACTATAGGGAAACAGGTACTCTAAACATCATGAATGGGAACTGAATTATACAATCTTTTAGAAGGTTAATTAGTATCAAGTTAAAGGTGTGAGTACACTTGAGTTCAGTATTCATCTGGACCCATTCTAATAATCTTAAGAACATGACATCATGTAAAGAGGAAAAATTGTATATGAAATGTTGATCTAAGACATGAATTATAAAATATCTATCTCATGGAATACTTAGTGATTCTAAAAGTAAATATACAATAAAATTTTTCTGTTATTCTATATTGTTATCTTAACTGAGCAGAGTACCAGTAAAAATGTAGTATTAATCCAATTAATATTATACATGGTTAACACTGGAAATGCTGATGGAATAAGTTTTACTTTCTTCTAGGTACTATTTGGTATTTTCAAAATTTAATGATTGAATTTTATTTACTTTAAGATTTATTTATTTATGCATACAAGAACTGGGGTATAGGCCAAAGATGAGGGGTTGAGAGAATTCACTAGGAACAGAGTGGGGAACAGAACAGGCAGATTGATTGAAATACACTGCTGAGGGGAGTGGCCAGCAAGGCAGGAGAGGTCTGCTGTGCTATGTGGATTGCTTCCCTGGTTGGGCATCGAACTTGTGCTGCAGTGACTGAGGACGCTTCATAGTGTGGTGCTTAACCCCTTGAGCCACCCGGGAGGCCCCTGAATTTTATTTTTATAATCAGAAAAGATATTAAGTCAACTATTTACAACAAATATTACCAAATAGTTAATATCATTAATATAAAAGATTATATGAATGAAGAACTACTGAAAACATTTAGACAAACCTATTAGTAGATCATAGTTTATAAATAATGGCTAGCATTTGAAAGATCCAAATGTAAAATTATTATTAAAAATATAAACTTTTACAGAAATATATTATTCACCTATCAACTTAGCAAAAATGTATAGATACTAGAGGGAATATAAGCATCCAATATAATATTAGGAAAATATTATGAACATGGTGGCATATCCATGATGCAATAGATAGCCATTAAACAGGAATTTAGGGTTTTTAATTATAGAGAAAATGTTTAGAGGGAAAAGATGGATTAAAGCAGGCTCATATACAATATGAGCTCAATCATCTAATAGAATGCATGGAAAAGAGAAAATAAAATATTAGTACTAGAACTTCTAAGAAATTGAGTGATTTTTCTCTTTTCTACTCAGATTTTCTGTAATGTTACTTTCATAATCAGAAATAACTTTTTAAAGGGTTCTTAAGCTCTCGTAAATCACTAAGGAAACATATAATCTAATAAACATATTATTTGTTTATAATCGGGTAGTGGTGGTAAGCATAAATTGAAATCTCATTTTATAAATAAAGACTTTTAAAGAGGATTTAGTATTACTTATTTTTGACCAATATAGGGCATTACACATTTTCCATGCAATTGAAGAAAGTGATAAAAATGTTTTGCAAACATCAGTTCATTTTTTGAAATCATTTTAGGTGAGTGGGAGAAAGCATGCTGAGGACTTTTTTGAAATAGATATAAATAAAAGTTGGCTGTAAAAAACCAAGATGACTATAGCCACTAATAAGAAAAAGCCAAGGCCCCCACCTGAGTAACCTTAAAACTAAGAAAGTCTCAGTTAGGGGGCCTCCCTGCTCCCTCGTGGCGCAGCAGGTTGAGTGCCGCACTGTGAAGCATCCACCTCACAGCAGCAAGAGTTCCATCACCAGCCAGGCAGGGGACCCACATGGCGCAGCAGACCTCTCCTGCCTTGTCTGCTGCTCCCCTCAGCAGTGTATTTCAGTCCATCTGCCTATTTTGCTCCCCACTCTGTCTCTGGTGAATTCTCTCACCTCCCATGATTCTGGCCTGTACCCCAGCTCTTGTGTGCATATATAAATCTTAAAAAAAAAAGAGCCTCAATCAGAGTTCACAATAACACAGGATAATCAAAATAGAAATATGTTGACAGCAACAGTCACAGTTAGAGATATGGGACATTTAGGTTAGCTGTCTCTCTTGGTTTTGTTTTTTTCATTACTGCTGGACCCAAGGTCATGTTGTAGTAAACCTAGCTGCTGCTAACCATGTATATATTTATTTCCTCTTTGCAATGTGTTAGTTGCTTTGACTTGTTATTACCTTTCTTTCTATTCTTTGTCTTGGAGTTCTATTTCCTGGCTCAAGAATTTCTTCTCATCTAATTAAGAACAGATGGGATCTCCAAAGCTGACATTCTTAAAGAACAGAAGCAACAACAAAGCTCTTCATTCCCTCCCAGACCATCTGTGTCTTCCCAGGAAAATTTACTCAGGCAGACTCCCTAGCTGATGCAATTTATACACAGGTAAAATCCCATGTACTTGCATAGTACTCTTCTTTAATCTTACACAGTACTTTCAATTATGTCATTACATTTTGATTTTGTGATTGGTTTTAACATCTCCGTTTTATGGATAAAAAAACAACAATAACAACAGATTCAGAGAAGTTAAATGACTTACCTTAGATCTAGACTATGCATCCAAATAATGATAGGAGCAGGTGGAGAACCTAGGTTTCCTTATCCCTATCTAGAAACTATTATCATTGAGTCAGACTACATACACAAACAAAAGAGTAAGAATTAATGGACTGTTTGCCTTCTTTCCTTATGGAGTAGGACATAGATTGTTACATGTAGAATGCTTTGGGATATTGTTATGAACTGGATATTTGTGTCCTCCACCCCAAATTCATATGTTCAAGCCTAAATTCTCAATACGATGGTACTTGGGGGTGAGGTTTTTCAAAAGTAATTAGGTCATGAGGTTGGAATTAGTGCCCTTATAAAAACAAACACAAGAGGGATGATTTCTCTTCTTCCCTTTTCCACCCCTCCCCACCTCTGTTCTCCTTCATGGGGGTAAAGAAAGTGCCTCACATCAAATGTGCTAGTTTCTTGACCTTGGATTTTTATCCTTCAGAACTGTGAAAAATAAATGTTTGTTGCGTAAACCATCTAGTAGATGGTATTCTGTTATAGCCGCCCAAACAGACACTCTAAGTGGACATTTAATTTGCCACAGTGTAGGGCACGACCAATGTGGAAGAGAATCCATCAGAGTAGAGTGGAATCATTTGTTATACTCACCAATAAATGAGGATATGGAGCTTAAGTGATATAATTTCTGTGATCTTAAAACCAGTTGGCCTAGAATCCCCAGCATATTTCTCTATATTCACCAGTCCACTCATCTCTACTGCAGACAAGCAAAATTCACCAAGAATAAGGCCACTCTAAATCCCCTGACTTAGGAACATGAAACATGATCCTATTGATAGGCACATGACAAATTTAGTGTAAATAAGTATCCTTTAAGTGTGGTGTGACTTACCAATTCCTACCGGATTCTACGCCTCTCTAATCTGTACTGCTTGAAGTTTTAAGAGTAGATGTTTTTCATTTCCCTTAGCTGGATAGGACTAAAAGTTGTGTGTCTTATAAAGTATATTTTGACTTTGTAAGAAACTGTCTGGCCTTTCCTAAGTGACTATGCCATTTTACATTCCTGATAGCAATATGAGAGTTTCAGTTGCTCTACATTCACTCCAGAAGCTAGCACTGACAGTCCATTTAATTTTAGCCAATAATGGGTGTACAGTGGTAAGAAGAAAACATGAAATAAAGAACAGAAATCAATAAACTAGAAAAGGAAAACTGAAGAAAAATTGAAGAAATTAAAATCTGTTTTTTTGAAAATGTTTTTAAAATGAATAAACCCCTACCAAAACTGAAAAATTACAAACTAAAAATGTCATGAGTGGACTAGATATTTAAATATCTAGAGGGACTGAATAGGGAACTAGCCACATTAAATTACAAGTCAATATTAGTCTTTGAAGTGGGAATTGAGCTACTGTAACCGTGTATTGCTTTGTTAAGTTTATTAACTCCCCAAACAAGGGTCTCGGAATAATTTGAAGAAAGCAATCACCACTATTAATATAATCAGGTGGCATCTGACTACTTCCTGACTGAATCCACAGGAAAGTCACTAAAGTGTGTAAAGTCACTAAAGGCAGCAGCAATGTCTGCCTAGACAGTGGAAGATCAAGAACACTTTAATATGCCAGCCATCATTCAAATAATTTTCACCAGTTTTTTTTTTTTAACTTAACTTTGTTAATGTTTGATAGAAATTTTATTTTGGGGGGCCTCCCTGGTGGCACAGTGGGTTAAGCAACGTACTATGAAGCAAACTGCAGCCATTGCAGCACGAGTTCGATCCCTGTTGCGGCCAGGGAGGAGACCCACATGGCACAGCAGACCTCTCCTGCCTCGTCTGCTGCTCCCCTCAGCAGTGTATTTTGGTTGATCTGCCTGTTCTACTCCCTACTTTGTCTGGTGAATCCTCTCACCACCCTGGACTCTGGCCTGTACCCCAGTGCTTGTATGCATAAATAAATAAATCTTTAAAAAAAAAGAAATTTTATTTTGTAAGAAGTCAAAATTTTCAATTTTTGCTCTTGGAATTCTTTAAGTTTAGGTTAACTTTTTTTCACTAAGGTCTTTTTAGTAGTTGACTATAGATAATACTTTGATCCAGCTAAAATATATTTAGAAGTATGGCATCAGGAAAGAATAACAGTAATATTTCCCCACGTAATTATCTCAGCACCACTTATCCAATGAATGAAAAATGAAAAATACCTTCTTACACTGTTGTGGGAATGAGGACTGGTCTAGCCCTTATGAAAAACCATCTGGAATTTCCTTAAAAAACTAAAAATGGATCTGCCTTATGACCCAGCAATTCCACTCCTAGGTAGCTACCCAAAGAATACAAAAACACTAATTTGAAAGGAAAGCTGCACTCCTATGTTTATTGCAGCATTATTTACAATAGCCAAGATATGGAAACAACCTAAGTGATACAGAGCATCTCGAGTGGATCAAGATGATGTGGTATATATGCAAAATGGAGTAATAGTTAGTGATCAAAAAAGATAAACTCATGTCATTTGCAGCAACATAGAGCTGGATGGGATAATGTTAAGCAAAATAAGCCAGAAGGAGAAAGATAAATACAGATGGCTTTACTTATGTGAATAATACAGAGAAAGCAAAACAAAGGGTCAGATAAAGACAAACTTTGAAAAGCTGACCATACATATGAGGCATCCAGGAGGGGCTGGGAGGAGGAAGGGGGAGGGGTGCAAACAACAGAAGGGATCACCAAGAAGTGTAGTGATGGACAGTGGGGACTTTGGTGGTAAGATAACTACAGTGACCACCCTAGAGGGGAGAAAGCTTATACTGTCAAAAATTAAGAAAGATGTAAAAACAATGGTACTTCATTAAAAAACTGAAAACAACAGTACTACACAAAACCAAAATAACAAACACTACTTTGAAATAGCTTTAGATTCCTAAGATGGTATACCATCTTAGGAATGGCTCTGGCATACTATTCTTTTGCTAGATTCACCTACTTGATTAAGTGGATTTAATTGGACATCTCAAGACTTGTGTATGAATGTGTGGTTGTGTCTGGAATACTAAAACTTGAAACACTGGTGACCAAAAAATAAAATAGTATTAAAGACTATGGAAAACTCAAATCAAAGATTGTGTGATTATTACTGGAACATTTGCTTCTTCTAGATTATTCAAAAATAGAGCATCCTATGAAACTTTTCCTAACTGAACTGGCATGAAGAGAAGAAGCAATTACCATTAGTTTATATAGAAAATATTTTGAGTGTTCCCAGGCCTCCCAAAAATAACCTACCAATTCATACCAAATAACATGTAAAGCCTAAAATAACTCTAACATACAGTAAAATCAGGAGCGATATGATAAATACCAGCCTTTGTGAAGTAGTTTCCAGGGTAGGAGCTTGGTGATACCAGTGTCACAGCCTTTAGAATAGCAGCTGCAAACAAAGACTGTTTTTGCTGTTTCCATTTGATCATAGAAGAGGAAATTTTTTTTAGATTCCTTTCAGTCAGCAAAAACAGGAACAAAATAAGTCTTTTGTAAAATCCAAATGGCCACAAATACACTGACTCAAAAGAATACCTGCACCCCTAGGTTTATAGCAGCACTCTTTACAATAGGTAAGACCTGGAAACAACCTAAATGCCCAAAAACAGATGAGTGGATCGG
>JAGFMF010011895.1:1184412-1222358 GCA_019455555.1 Galemys pyrenaicus
GTGCACTGGTGAGATGGTGATGGGGAATACATGGGGATTACAATTGATGGCAAGTATATGTAAATTTTAAAAAAATATTTTATATTAATAAAAAAAAATAAAATAAAATCCAAGTGGCATGAGGTAAACTTTCAGATAGTATGGGAGATCTGTACAAGAATCTATGCTTTACTGCTGAAAATCAGCTTTCATGAGTTACAATGTAGACACTGCCGATCTCTTCTGCTACAACACACCCTCCAAACACCTAGTAACTCAAAGGCTCTCCAACTTTTCAGTGGTTGCCTGGGTAAGCAATCTAGACCTACCATAAGTAATAATATATTTTCTTGATTGAGTCTAGTTCATACTCACACATACACAAAGCATATATATAGTTAGCCAAAATAATGTAGAAATTCTCAATTTACAGATCCAATTAAGTTCTACATGAAGTTCTTTCTAGATAGCTTGAGTTAATCTTCCTCCCTATTGTGTGGCTAACACCTAGGCAAGAAAAATGTGAATCCACCCTAAGAGCAGAAACCCTGGAGAGAGAAGCAGCCTCTGGAAGTGAGATTAAGTGATAGCTGTGGTCCTCAGACTGGACTGGCTTCCAAAAAGGTGAGGAGACTTCTTCTGCTTTGTGAGCACATGAAAGAGCAGGTAGTCTTTTCTATGGGCCTCCTCTGCACTTGACCTAGTGTTCTGTCCAAAGTCAGTGAAAGACTGAACAACTTAAAGTTAGCTGATTGGTCCAGTGGAATGTCATTAAAATTCTGATATTAGTATTTGCAATTCTGCTTTAAGTTAGTATTTCCCTCTAAATATAACTATCTATGCTGTTCTTGATATGCTACAAGTGGAAGGATACTTTTTTGATACATTAAAATAAATGTATTTTGATTCAAGTCCTCTGTCAGATAGATGATTTACATGTAACTTCCTAGAAATCTAATAATATATTTAAAACTCAGAAATGAATGATTTTCTCAGAAAGTCAATTAAAATAGACTCCACAAAACCCCTATATATATGTAAGAGTTATGGACGAACTTGAAAGCTAAAGATATTCCCTCCAAATATTTTTATTTTGGATATTGACTTTTATGAGAAAATTCTGTCAGACTTTCAAGTAATAGCTGAGTCTTATGCTATGTAAATATTTCAGAGCACAAACTATGAAAATGTTCCTAATTAATTTTATAAAGTTATTAACCCTGAAACCAAAATTTAACAAAGGGGTTCTTGTTGTCCATCATTACTTCAATCACACATTACAGCTAGGTTAATTCTAACAACAAGCAAATTTTATCACATTATCAGGAGCTAGAAATCCTACATCAGAAGGTTTTCTGAAAGTGGAAAAACGGTGGAGTGGAGTTGTTGGATGAACCTTACATAGACAGAAACTTGAAAGGTGACTGAAAGCATCACAGAAACCAGGAGATAGTTACACTTGAAAGATCCTAACTGTAACAGTAAAGAATTGTATTTGTGGATTTCTTTTTTTTTTCCTGAGGACATTCCCCAATCCCTGGGGGTCTAGAAGAAGAAAATGGTAGCCACAGAAGACAGTAGGGGCAAGGAGGGCAGCTGGAAATTGAAGGAGAAAGTCCTGGAAGCAAGAAAGTTGTAAAAGGCGTGAAACTGTTCTATTTTTCTGCTGTAACTCTTAGGAATGCATGGATGGAGTAGTAGGAGGGGAACACTCTAGGACACCTACTTAAAAAGCAGCAAATTACAAAGTATCAATCCTTGAAAGAGAAAATTATGCCAAACAGAATTGGTAAGTCTCCTTACCCCCACTCTAAGGATTCTCATACCTGAGAAACTGTAGTCTTACTAGTATGCAATGTCAAAGCAACAGGCTCAGGATCAGAATAGCTGAAAATACAGGGGGACCTCAGGGCAGATGATCTTAAAATTTAATCATTGGAAGACTGCTAAACTCCACTAACACAAGGGACCAGGCTGGAACAGGAGCAACTGAAGTGGAAAAAAAAATTGAGAAGGTTCTATACACTGCTGGGAAGAGAGAACTTACAGTTTTGAGTCCTGAAATATTTACTGCATGATAGAAAAAAAAGATAATAACCTTAGAAGATGAAATGGAAACTAGATGTAGTAATATGTTACTAAAAATGCTTAATTTCTAATAAAATACTACCAGATATGTAACAAGACAGGAAAGTATTAACTTACTCTAAATGGGGTCAGATGTTGGATTTACCAGACAAATTTTCAAACCAGCAATATAAATATAAAAAAGTTAAGAGAAGTGTGATTTCAATACACATATAGATAGGTAATATCAACTCACAGAAACTGCAAAAAGTAAAATGACAATTCTAGAGTTGAAAAGTATGATAGAGAAAAAAATGTAGAAAATAAGCACATATCAGACTGGTAATGGCAGAAGAATCAATGAGCTTAACAATACATCAATAGATATTATCTGAAGAAATATAAAAGAAAATTGAAGAAGATTGAATAAGACCTTAAAAACCTGTGGGACACACTTATTTATGGACAAATAATCTGTGACATAGGAGCAAAGAACATGCAATGGAACAAGGGCAGTTTGCTCAATAAATGGTACTGGGAAAACTGGACTGCTACAAGCAAAAGAATGAAGGTAGACTATGAACTTATACCACATAAAAAAATCAACTGAAAATGGGTAAAAGACCTAAATGTAGACCTGAAACCAGAAAATACATAGAAGAAAATATAGGCAAAACACTATAGGGCATACATCTCAGTAACATCTTTAAAGACAAGTCACTCAAAGCAAAGAAAGGGAAAGAAAAGATAAATAACTGGGATTGCATCAAACTAAATAGCTTCTATGCATCAAAACAGACACTAACCAAAATAAAGAGACACCCTACTGATTAGGAGAAAATTTTTGCACACAATACAACTGATAAGGGACTGATCACAAAAATCTACAAAGAACTCACAGGACTCAACAAAACAAAGTAAACAGACCAGTCAAAAAAACAGGCAGAAGAGCTAAAAAGATACTTCTCCAAAGAGGAAATGCAAATGGCCAACATGGTATATGGAAAAAATGTTCAATATCACTTATAATCATGGCAATGGAAATCAAAAACCACAATGAGATGCTACCTTCCACCAGTGAGGTGGTTAATGGCACACATTAAAAAAGCAGGCAACAACAAATGTTGGTGAGGATGTGGAGAGAAAGGAACTCTACTACATTGCTGGTGGGAATGCAAACTTGCCCAACCACTATGGAAAGCTGTGTAAAGTTTCCTCAAAGTACTAAAAATGGAGTTACCATATGACCCAGCAATTCAACTCCTAGGAATCTACCCAAAGAACACAAAAACATTAATTTAAAATGATTATTACACCCCTATATTTACTGCAGCACTTTTTACAATAAGTAAGCTATGGAAATAACCCAAATGACCAAAAATAGATGACTGGATCAAGAAGATGTGGCAATGGAATATTATTCAGCAATCAAAAAAGATAAACTCCTGCAATTCTCAGTAACATGGATAGAGCTCGAAGGGCTCATGCTCAGTGAAACAAACCAGAAGAAAGAAAAATATCCAATGGTTTCACTTGTAGGAAGAATACAGGGGAACCAAATGAAAGATCAGGAAAAACAAGTAACAATAATAATAAAAAACAACAACAACAAAATTAGCAGGCAGCCATGAATAAGAGACATTCTGTGAGGGAAGAGGAGTAAAAAGGATCAAAGCAGTGGAGGGAAGAGCACAAGGGACTATGGTGATGGTTCAGGGTGAACTGGTGGTGGGAATTTTAAGGGGAAAACACAATGATGTAAAAGATATAAATAAAAAACAAACAACAACAAAAACCTGTGGGGTAAAAACAAGTATAATACATATAATTGGAATCCTACTAGGAAAGGAGAGAACAGTGAGCAAGGGTGGGGGAATGATTACAAATGGTCATGAGGGAAATTTCTTGGGTGACAGAAATGTTCTTATTTTTATTGGGGTTGTGATTATAGAGTAGTATCCATCTGTCAAAGATTATATAAATGTACACTTAAGTTGGTGTATTTTATTTGTGTGTAAATTGTATATCAAAGTTAATATGAAAACCTTTAATTAATACTTACAGGCATTAGGATAAATCTATAAGGAAAGGTCTAGAACATCTAGCTCCAACTTACCTCTCCAGCTTTATCCTGAAACAGTCTCTATTTACTCTCTGCTCCAGTCATGTCGGGCTCTCTCTTTCAGTAGAACACATATTTTCTCCCAGTTCTTGACCTTTGTAGCTCCTTTTTTTATTAAAACTCCCTCTTCTCTCAATTTATTCATCCTTTAGCTATTTCTTAAGAAATTAACCCCTCAAATCTTGGACTAGGACATGTCCTGGTATATGCTCCAAAAGCACCATTACTTTTTCACCATACTTTACATAATAATCAACTTTGTTATTGATAATCATGTATAAAGTATGTTTTTCTCTTTTAGATTAGAGGTTCCCTGAAGCCAGGAATTTTTATTTTGTTTACCAGTCTTTTCATAGTGCCTGGTATCTAGATAATCATTTACAGACAACTCAAGCACATAAATTAATAAATTAAAAATCTAAAAATTCTACATAAAATATTAGCATATGGAATTTGGCAATATATTAAAAAATAATAAAGTTTAAGTAGGGTTTATTTTAGTAAGTAAAGAGTAGCTTAGTATTTGAAAATGTATTATGTAATTACTATATTAATATACCAAAGGAGATAAATTATCTTCTTAGATGGGAAAAGAAAGATGAAATTCATATATCTTCCTGTTTAAAAAAATCTCTTAGGGAACTACAAAAAAAGATGCTTTAACATAATGAAAATTTGAAACTAATACTGTATCTAATAATGAAACCTTAGATAGGGATATCCCTTAACATCATTGGTAGGCATTATTATTCTAGAAACATTAGCCAGTGCAATAAGGTAAGAAAATGACAGTAGTATGCTATATGTATAAGCTAGATGTTGTAGATAACTGTTTATCTGAAAAACCCAAGATTATGAGATGAAAAGTTAAAGTTACACACACACACAAATGCAATGTAGTTAAAATAATGCATTATCAGCATGAGAATAGATTCATGGGATAAATGGAAGCACAGAGAAATCTTGAAATTTTTACCATAGAGAAAATTACTATGAAACTGATCATTGGAAAAGCATGAATTATTTAATTATTTGTATTGGGACATTATGGACAAACAGATTCCAATATGAAGCCCAGAGATGAAATAACATTTCACGATATCAGTTTCTTTGCCTTTTGTTAAGGGGAAAAGGTGGGTATTTTCTTTTCCATGGCTTTCATTTGCCCTGTCACCACATGCTAACACTCCTGAGCAGGTCTTACCGGCATGGTGATCTGGATGGGTTGCCGTTCTCCACTCTTGGTTGGAGCTACACCTTCTGTGTCATATATGCCCGTATAAACAACTCTGTCCCCATCAGGTTCTTTAGACTTCAGCTCCAGTGGGACAAGAACTCCTCCAATGGAAATATTCCTGCAATGTGGACTTGATTTTACCATATGGGGTAGAAATTACCTTAGGTACCCTGTTCTTGTCTATACTACAACCCTAGGCAGGAATCCTACAAAAGAACCTTCCTTTGACTAAAAGGAGATACTGGGGTGTGGTAGAAAGTTTTGAAAGCTTGAATTATCCAACTAACCAGTCATATGACCTCAGACCAACTATTGACACAATCTGTTTGGACTGATCTCAGTATTCTTGTATAAGACATCAGTCCTCTGTTTAGTTTCTCACTTGTGGAGACATTAAAAACCTCTCAGCCCAATCTCAAACCCCAGAGATTAGGACTTAGTTCTGGAGTGAGATTTAGGTACTGATAAATCTGAGGTTCTCTAGGTGATTCTAATGTGCAGGTAGGGTTGAGAACCACTGAAATAGTTCTCTAGTGATTTTTTTTTCTATTTCCTCAATTTCTACTTCAATGATTATTTCAACAAGCCCTCCAGGTGATTCTGATGTATACTCAAGTTTGAGAACAAATAGTTAGGCCACTGAAAAACTTCATAAAATTAAAATGTAACTAGAAAAAAAATAGTTTTGTGATTAATGTAAATTTATTTTTAGATACGCTTGAAAGATAGAGAAGTACCCTAAGGAAAATTGCCTATAGGACAGATAACCTGGGGCAAAAGGTTGTCAGAAAAGAAGGGACAAGAAAACTCTGGATCATACTGAGCAGTACAGAACTCTGGGAAATGTGAGAATAATAGGTGTATGGAGCCCTGGGGAATACTGACAAGTAGATGGGCCCCAAGCACCAGAAACAATTCAGGTTTGGTTCTAGTATTAGGACCTTGAATAGGGATCTGCTACCTAGAAGGATAATAAGAATTTATTGATTAATGCCTACACATGGACACTTAAGCTATAAAATTTGTTTGGTGAATCCAAAGTCCTTCCCTTCCCACTCTCCACTTCACCTCCACCTCGTCATCCCTGGCTCAGCATATGGCAGATAAAATAAATGCTGGTTTCTTTCTCCCTTTCACGCTAGACTTCACACCAGCTTAGGTGGAAACAGAAGTAAAGCTTCCCCACCCCTTGATACTTCTCTATAAGCTACTTCATCCTTCAACCAGAGGTCTAGAAGGTGCATCAGGCTGTGATAGCAGGGAAAAGAAAATCACTGCCATTAATGACCCCCAAAACACCCTTTTGCTGTAAGAATGTTGCTGATCCCAGGCACCATCATCCAGCTGAACAGACAAACTAAAGAAAAACATTATGCAAGGAAAATCGTGAAAGTAGGCCTGAGGCAGAAAAGGCTGCTCTCAGCGCCTTCTGCTCCTGGCTCCTTCAGCGCCAGGTTCTCAGCCATACAAGGGCGCATAGAGGGGTGGGAGCACCTTCAGGGAACCCCAATGATTCCCGATCCCCTTCCCCCCAGCCCGACCTCCACCCTACCTTACACATCATACCTCACTCAACCTTTCCCCTCCTTCAGCATGGCGGGCAGAACCTGCGGGGACTCCAGGACCCAGGAGATGAGTGCCTGACTGCGGCAGGTGAACCCCACAGCGAGTTTTTCTCACCTACCCCACCCGGGCCGCCTGGGGACCCGCACCCAAAGCTAAAGTGCAGGGTTGAGAAATTTACTAGAAACCCCTGGCTTCGGCTCGCTGTTTTAAAAATCCTTCCCGGAGTTACATGGAGAGAAGCTAGAATAGAGGAAAGACAAGCGTAAAAAATGAAAAAAGAGAGGGGGTCCAGAGGAAAGGGAGCTGACCTCTTCCACCCCACCCCCTGGGCCCGCTGGGCGCGGCGCGAGGCAAAGCGAACCCGGGAGAGGACCAGGGGACCTCGGTGCTCCGCACTCCGCAAGCGGGGCCGGGCAGCCGCGGCGTGCACCCGCACTCACTCGACCTGAAGCGTGGTGGGCTTGATCTTCACCTCCACCTTGTACGAAGAGCCGGTAAGCAGCTTGATGGTGCGGTTCTGGCCGAAGCGTTGCCCGTCCACCTTGTAGAAGACCGGGCCGTCGTTGGGTTGTATGCGCAGCGCGATGGAAAGACGCACGATGCCGGGCAGGTCCCCCATGGCTGAGCGCAGGGCGAACGCGGCGACTGCGAGGGGCGGAGGACAGCGCGGACTGCTACCCGGCGGCTGGAGCGCGGTGGGCGGAGAGGAAGCTCTGGGAGGGAGAGGGTGGCGGCGGAGGGGATGTTGCGCTACGATCCCTCACCGTTGCAGCCGTTTACCCGGGCTTTTGAAGAGCAGCTTGTGAGGCTGTGGCCCCACTCCCCCACCCCCCCACAGGTGGGCAAGAGTGCCCTTGACACAGCTCTGAGACCCCAAGCTGCCCCATACCCCTCTCCCCTTGCTGTGCCTTTAGTGCACTGATGGACTCGTAGGCCTCCGGCAGATCAGCTCAGCTGGAGGCGAGAGAGTTAATCCTGTTTACACACCACAATCCCCTTCAGCAGAGGAAGAGGACATTTAGGCTCCTCCTAGAGCGGCGCGGGGCGGGGGAAGAGAAGGTTGGGAGGGAGGAGAGAGTTGGGAGGGAGGGGATGGGTACTGAGATTTAGGCGACCCTACGTCAAGGAAGAAGACCTGCAGAATGCGGATACCATCTCCGTCAGCTAAGTGGTGTGGACACCATTGCTCGTGGATCGGGCCCAGGCCAGACAGGAGGCTGAGAGGCGAAAGGGAGACGGGAAGGAAATCGCTAACCAATGATTTAACTTTCAGGAAATAAGAATCTTTCCAAAGCTTGGAGGAAATGGCTGAGGAAAAGGCAATTCCATTTTAGGTGGACTACAAACCACACTGAATTAGGAATGTGCACAAGAAAAAGAAAATAATCAATACATAGTCAAGGAACTGCATCTTCTTGTGGGTGTGTATTTCCTTTATTCATATCCTTGTCTCAAGGACGACACGGTGTAATGAATCACATATATTTACACAGACCTTGAAGGAAGAGCTATTCACCCTGTAGAAGGCAACTGATAGGTGTCTAAGGCATAGCTGGTGACAATGGCCAAGAGGAGTGATGGGTCAAAAGATGATTGGCAGGGACCCTGTGACACTGTAGAATTTAGATAAACGTGACTACAAGTGTCTTTTTGGCAGAAATTCATTGACATCTCCTGATTTTGGAAGCAAGGAGGATTCCAAGAGTATTACGATTGTTCTGGAGTTAGACAGTGAATACCTGGTTCAGCACTTCCTAGGTGGATAGTTACCAGAGCCTTGAGCTTACCTGGGGAACAGTGAAGCAGGTTACTGAGAACAAATAGGTAGGGGTGCATCTATTTGGTAGTTTTCACCCAGTTAATATTGCCTTTTTAAAAAAAAATAGCGTTATCTTGAGTGCTTCCTTCATTATTATACAAAAAAAAAAGGGGGGGTCATCTCCAGCACTCACTGCACAGTTGTTTGCAACATTCCATACAAACTCTTTTTTGAATATTAGATTCTATAGGGCTGCAGAACGTTGTGTGATCCTTTGCTTTTCTGATGTTGGATAGATTTGTTGACCACACCATAGTTACTGACATTAAACTATATCACTTACAAATACTGATATAAATTCCTTATATCTAATGCATTTTGCTTCCCCTATTAAGACTTCTAGGGCAGGAGCTTTGCCTAATAATCTTTACTATAGTGTCTTCTGCAGAGGAACCCTTTACAGATTTACTAATTAAACCAGGTTGTGCAGACTTTACTAGGGAAGGATACACTAAGACTTGAACATATTCCTGGCAGCAGAGACAGTTACATAGTTGTTAAGCCCAGAACTATCACAACCACGCTTTTAAAAAATCCCTGCTCTACCATTTTATCAGTTGTGTGACCTTGGGTAAAGTTTTATAACCTTGTGGGAAAGGTTTTCTTATCTGTAAAATGATTGGAAGAAAGCATATTTTAGCTTTCTGATAGGGTTGCTGCCAGGGTTGAATGTGATGAACATTCCAGTGTCTAATTCAAATATTAGCGATTATTATTAGGTGGACATGCAAATGTCAATAAACATAGGTAAGAATGATGCTCAACCACCTCTATTAGAAGAGCCAGAGGAGTACAAATTAAATCAGTAATATCAAAACTATTTTTGGCCTATAAACTTGGCAACATTTTAAAATACTTAAAATTCAGTGTTGGTAAAGACTTGGGAAAATAATTATCTTTTGTAAGTTGGTGGAAGAACATAATTACAAGAACCTTTTATTGAAGTAATCTGATGAATTTATTGTGTTCAATTATATATATATACCCCATATATGGTTTGAATCATTGATCCTATTTTTAATAGCCTATCCTTCAGAAGAAATAAAGGCATCATTACATTGGATATATGTAACATGGGTGTATACTGCAGCTTGTTGTATAGGTTTTATTGCAGTATTGATGCTAAAAATGAAAACAAAATATAAACAGAATGCCAACTAATAAAGAAATGGATGAATAAATTCTTTTATACTATAGACTTTATGCCACTCTTAAATAATGACATATTGCACTGACAAAAACATGATAAAAATGTTAATAAATAATAATAAAATGGGGTGACTTTACAGTAGCAAATTGTGGAAACCTTAGGACAGTACTACATGCTCAGCATGCGCAACTGGTGTCTAGCACATAGTAGGTGCTCCATAAATATTTGTTGAATTAAATTTCTGTCCTCTTTGAAATACATACCTGTGTAAATTTATCTATATCTTAAAAAGTAATTAGTTCGATGCAGATGACTTTTCTGGAATAAAGACAAAAATTAATTTCAAATAATACCTATTGATATTTTAAAATACTAATATTTTAAAACCATGTCAATTTGTATGTTTTTATAATACTTAAACTTAGAGGTAGACAATGAACTTAATATTGGTTACTCTGGTGCATGGGGACAGAAAATAATTCCTTCTTGGAATTTTTTAAGTCTTTTTGAAAGTTTCACTTTTTTTCCTCAGTCTTTTCTTCAGTAACCTCACAATCTCAAGCTAACTTACACCTGACTAATGAAGAGTGTTGGATATGGAGTAAGATGTCTCAGTGTGAATCCTGCTTCATGCAAAACATTAAAATCCTTTTATTTCATTTTGATTATTTGCAAAATGGGAATTAGCAATCTTACTATTGTAAGAATTAAATGAGAAGATAGAAAGCATTTGAAAAAAATGCTTTTCAAATATGATCTTATTTTTAAAAATTTTATTTTTTTAAACATCTTTGTCTATTTTTCCAAATATGAGGTCTTATTATTGTTAGGCAACATGAATCTAGGGCTAACATTTTTGGAACTATAAATGCAAAATGGGATTAATAAATATAAAAGTATAAAAATGGGATTAATAAATATAAAAGTAACTGGAAAATTTTTTGTCATTGATACAAACAAGCAAATAACACGGGTTTGTGTTTGTATCCCTGTTCTGCTGATTACAAGTGGGATGCCCCAGAACAAGCCAGTTACTTAGTGTCTCAGAGTCCTATTTTTTCACTTGTAACATGATGGTGGCAACATCTGTGAGGCTTCTGCTGCCAAATGAAATTATATAAACTTGTAAGAGTATCAGTCACATATAGACAATAAATTCTAGCTGTTTTGATTTATTTGAAAAGATCGTATCATTAAGTTCTCTAGCATTATTATCTTGAAATTGGTTACCTAGCCATGTCTCTCAACAGAACAACCATTATCATCATTATTTTTATTATTTTTGTGTAGAAGAACTAGGGTGTAGAACAGAGGTGCAGGGGGTGAGAGGATTCACCAGAGACAGAGTGGGGAGCAGAGCAGGTGGATTTACTGAAATTTACTGTAAGGGGAACAGTGGCAAGACAGGAGTGGTCCGCTGCACTATATGTGGTTTAGCTCCCGGGCTGAGGATTGAACTCAGGCTGTAGAGGTAATAGTGCTGAGACTTAACCCATAGACTACCAGGGAGGCCCCTTTATTAGCATTATTTTGGAAATTGGTAAAGTAAGCCCAGGTGAATAGTGGTCTTGACAGAGGACGTGGGCTAACAACATCCATGTTCAGTGTTTAATTTACATGCTGAAATCATATTATAGACTTCAAAATGCAATCAGCACTATGACACAGAACAAAGTTTTCTCTCTGCATATGTGTAAACATATACATGTATGTGTACATACATACACATAAAATCCAATCCCTACACAATTAACAACTTTTATTTTTATTCAGTCCATATTTAGGCAGTTTAATATCTGCAGGAGTTTTTCCTTATTATTATTACCTCATCAGTGTCAATGATTTCTGGTATGTCAGACTTCTTCCCTTCCCCTGCCTTGGATGTTCTGGCATCACAGATCTCACTGTCCACTTACATTATCACTTCCTTTCCTAGTTTCATTTGTTAGACTTGAAGACAACGCCCTGTTCCTGGTCCAACTGTGAAGGATACAGATCCTACCTTAGGCTCAAAGGATTTTGTAGCCATGGAGACAATAGGCCTCCCCTTGGTTGCTAGACTCTTAAGGGAATCAGGTTATCTCCTCACACAATCAAGATGCAGACACTGACTTGGTGATGGTGACCCTAAAATCAGTTTTTGCTTGCATTTTCTCTGGACTGATTTAGCATAGGAATCGATTTCTTACCATCAAAATAAAACATGTGCTATTTCTTGCCATGGATGTTATCTGTGAACAACCAGACAACAGGACTCACTTTTTCTTCACAATTGTAATTAAAATATTCAAATAAAGATGGTAATTAAAATTGTAATTAAAATATTCAAATAGAGATGGTTTTCTACTTTGTTTGCTATTGCTACAGATCTTTTAAAAATTGAGGTAAAAAATGCATAACATCTGCAGCTACTGTAGTGCGAGTTCAATCCTGGCCAGGGAGGTGGGCCACATGGTGCAGCAGAATTCTCCTGTCTCTCCTGCTGCTCCCTTCATCAATGTACTTCAGTCAGTCTGCCTGTTCTGCTCCCCACTCTGTCTCTGGTGAATAGTCTCACCCCATTGCACCCCTGGTCTACACCCCAGTTCTTTTGTGCATAAATAAATAAATCTCTAAAAAAATGCATGACATAAAATTGCCTATTTTAACCATTTTTAAGCATCCAATTCTGTGGCATTAAGTACATTCATTGTTGTGCAGCCATCACCAAAGTTTGTCTCCAGACATTTTCATCTTCCCCTGTTCAAACTCTGCACTCATGAAACATTTCCCATTCTCTCCTCTTCCTCAGCCCCTGGCATGCTCTCCATTGCTGCATTCCTTATTCTTTCCATTCAGACCCTTGATTGAATGTTAACTTCTTAGAGAGACCTGATTTATTTTATATTAGGTCACTCAACTTATTCTATTTTTTCAAAGAACTTATCACCATCTGAAATAGTAACATATACATTTCCTTAGCTATTTTGTTATTTCCTCCACCAGCATATAAGTAACCTTAAGGCAGAGAGTTTATTCTATTTACAAGTTATTTCCAGTACCTAGAACTAAGCTTAAAAAGTAGAGCGTACTTAATGTTTGCTGAATGAATCATTGGATAAAATAATTTTTGAGGGTCTTTTTACAAAGTTTTTTATGGGAGATGGCCACTAAGGGTGCTGTGATTATATGTGGGATGGGAAAGGAGGGGAAGGAATGTGAGAAGTTATGAATGTGAAGTGAGAGGCTTCCATTCCCAGATCCCAGGAGGCTTTGACGGGTATAGTTCTTTGGGCTTACCGGCCTAAAATGACCAGTACATGCTTGACTTGCTATTGTCAAATTGGATGGTGATTTGTTCCTTTGTCTTCTGGTTCCCCATGGATTCATCCTACAAATCAGATCTCAAGATAGCTACACTGACCACCAGAAAGGAACCAACATTCTCCATATTGCCTGATGGGTGGTAGAGAGGCCATTAATTAATTTTCCAAATTTACTTGTAATTGGGCCCTCCCTGGTGGCACAAGGGTCAAGCACCACACTGTGAAGCATCTGTAACCACTACATCACGAGTCTGATCCCAGACCAGGGAGGTTACCCACATAGTGCGGCAGATCTCTCCTGCCTTGCTCACTGCTCCCCTCAGTAGTATATTTCAGTCAATCTGCCTGTTCTGTTCCCCATCTGACTCTGGTGAATCCTCTCACCCTCCACACCTCTGACTTATGCCCTACCCAGTTCTTGTGTGCATAAATAAATAAATCATAAAATAAAGTTACTTGTAATCATTGTAATCCACTAAGCCCATTCAAGTCTTACCATCTCCTTAGAGCTGTTACTGACTGATCTAGCCTTCACCAACACCCACCTCCTTTAACTCCCTTAGTAATCATGTTAATTCACAACTAATTGGAATATTAGGGGTAATGGGAGACTGGAAGAGGAGAGGATGAACAAAAGTATCCAAAATCTGTAATGAAAACAGAATTAATCAAAATCTAGTACGAAGTGGAATGTAGTATTTAGAATACACCCAATATTTTAGAAATGTTTCCACCTCTATAGAGTCTTTCTGAAAGGTAAAGGTGATACATGAAGAATGGTTAAAGGACAAGAATGTTACACACATTATTTCACCAAAAAATGGCTCAAAATTCTTCATTTTCAAATAATGCATTGATGTTTATGAAATATGAGCATATCATTGAACCAACTGTGTTTTTTGAGTTCTCTAATTTCTTTCCATAGTCTGAGGCATGGATTAAAATTTTATCTTTGCTTCTGCTACCTAACTCACCATTCTCCATCTACACCCTGAACAAAGCTGTCATTTCTCAGTGTTTGCAAACAAAGCCTCCATGTATTACACTAATGCTATAAGTCATTGCCATTTTTTAATATGTTTTCAGAAAAACTCAAGGTATTACATGAATTTACCCAACAGAAAGATACATTAAAGCTATCGTCTATTCTCAGGTTGCGGAAAATTTTAGTTCAATACAGAACAAACCAGACAAGGGCATCACCCTTTTGTCCCTTCCATACTAGTACTTTTAAAGATGACATTTTCATTCATTTTTTTTTACTTTGTTAAAAACAGCTGACAAGAATACAAGTTGCTTAATATTTACCACTTGTTGAAGTGCTAAAAATTTCCTTTAGTGTAAAAATGCTGACATTTTCACTACTGAGGTTATTTTCATGATATTTAAACTTTTAGATAATGTTCAGTGATGGTGTAGAGCTCATATTTTCACATAACAGTGGCAAAATGTCAGACTGTGGCACTTTACTGCAGGTCGTTTCTGATTGGGGAGGGTTTAATGCTTAGCATGTGGTATTAACCAATAGTTACTAATAGAGTATGGTGATGGGTTATGGGTTTTTTGGTGGTGGGTACACTATAGTAGCGATATTTGAGGGGAGATCCTATTCTTCCAAAATGCCACTTATACTGTAAGCCAATGTTACCTCAATTAAAAAAAATAAATTAAAACACATTCATAAAAAATCAACAACCTAACTGATATCTTTTCATATACAGGTGTTGTGGCAATTTGAATGCTACTGTAATCAGAAAGGGAGTGTTTCACCCAGGTCCCTGGCAATGAGAGTGCTGACTCATTCCAACATTTCATCTGCTGGGAGCCAAGGAGTTCTGGTCCAGGCCAAATACTCAGGGGCACCTGGAAAAATTGGCGCTCTGTTCCCCCAGAGAAACCCATGTCTTGGAGTACCTCAAAACTAAAATGAGAATGAGGACTCAAGATGATGCTTAAAGGAGAGATTTATTGAAAAGCAACAGAACCAGATGTAGAGCCCCAAGAGACCTCAAATAAGGAGCCAAGGCTAGGGATCTGTATAGGTTTAAGGGCTGGCACTGGAGAACAAAGGAATCAAACTTTATTGGCTGAGAAATTGAGTAGAGTGGCCTTGGCTAACGTCCATTTATCCCTCCAAATGTGGTCCATCTGTTGTTGCTAATTGTGAGCACCAATCAGTGGCCATGAGGTAGCTGTGTAGGGCTCATGAACACCTCCTAGGGGAGCATCTCATGGACTCTGTGCCCGCAGCTCCAGTTTGACCTGATCTGATCTCGGGTTTCTGGCTCTCTCTATAGGTCTCTGCAACAGGCTCACTTGTTAAAAGAGAGCTCAGAAATGCACAAGCTGGGGCAAATTAGTAAAAATGAAAATAAAAAATACCCACTATGGACCAAGGAAATTTATGGCAGCAGATGTCTTGGCCTAGAGTCATCAGATTTATTTAACCTCTTATTTACCAGTCCATAGCAAAGGCAAAATTCTGTTCTTGAGTTTTGTCCAGTTCTTGTCCCAGAACCTTCCTATCACATTCCCTATACAATTCTCTAAGTTTTTTCTTTTTCATATATCTTGTGTTTCAGTCAGATCATAATTACCACATTCAGCACAACTGAAATAGTTAGGATTCATTTGCAAGTGTCCAGAGGTAAAGGAATTCAATTCCAACCAGCTCAGAGGAAAGATCGCTGATATGTTATATAACAAAAGGAAGAACAGATAAAGCAACTCATAAGGGAGGTAAAGAATCAGCTAGATTTTAGGAATAACTGGAATTAGAAACTTAAGAACCAAATGGCTAGATAACAAAAGACACATTAACCAAAGTGAAGGAACCCTACAGTTTGGGAGAAAATATTTGCACTCCATACAACTGATAAGAGATTTATATCAAAGATCTACAGAGAACAACTCAGACAACTCAACACAAATGAAGTAAACAACCCAGTCAAAAAATGGTCAAAATAGCTAAAAAGACATGTCTCCAAAGAGTAAATGAAGAGGTCCTACAAACATAAGAAAAATGCTCATTGTTACTTATAATCAAAGAAATGCAAGTCAAAACCACAATGAGATAACACCTCATACCAATAAGAATGGTCCACATTTAAAAAACCAACAACAAATGTTGGTAAGGATATGGAGTAAACGGAACCCTTTTACATTGCTGGTGGGAATACAAACTGGTCCAACTGTTAAGGGGGAATGGTAGTCCTGAAGAAATTACACAAATAGGTTTATGAACTTCAACCCCCACTCCAGACCACCAGTGTTCCAGAACCACAAATCCGATAATATGATTATCGAAGAGTGGCTCACTGGGACCTGAGGGTGGAGTTAAACAGCCAGGCTGGCTATATAACCAGAGAGGTGAGCCTTGGGCTCTCTCTTCCTTTGGAGCCATCTCACTTAACTCGAAGCCAGCTCTCAGCACACCATTGCTCAGAAGATCTGGTAGGATATTTACGGATTTGTATCCCTCTCTTTCCCTTGGTATTATTACTATTTTATTCCCCATTTCTTGTAAAATAAAAACCCTTTAATAACTTTTGTCACGTGTACTTGAAGTTAAGACTTATTATAAAATCCTCTAAGCAGGCGGGTGAGAACCCAGTAAGGGAAACCCATTTTATATTAGGGTTGCCCTGTAACACAACTACTATGGAAAGCTGTGTGAGAACCCTCAAATTATTAAAAATGGATCTACCATATGACCCAGCAATTAGGAATATCCAAAAGACACAAAAACATTAATTCAAAAAGATACCCACATTTCTATGTTTACTGCAGCATTATTTACAATATCTAAGAAATGAAAACAACCTAAATGCCCAAAAACAGGTGAGTAGATCAAGAAAATGTTGTATATCTACACAGTGGAATACTACTTCGCAATCAAAATAGATAAATTCCTGTCATTCACAGCAATATGCATGAAGCTGGAAGGGATAGGGATTATGATCAGTGAAATAAATCAGAAGGAAAAAGAAAAATATTGGATGATATCACTTACAGGAGGAATCCAAGGAAACTGAACAAAGGGTCAAAAAATAAAAGATGAAACTTATAGGCAACATAGATCTGAGGTTTAAAGCAAACATTTTGGATATGTTTGCTTTAATGGGGAAGAAAAGAGATCAAACAGGATGAGAAGAGTTCCAGGGACAATGGTAACGGTTCACAGGTGATGTGGTTGTGGGATATTTGCAGGGACTACACCTGAGGGGAGAAGTCAAACACTGTACAAAAAACAAAGACGAATGTAAGAAAATTTTAAAAATTAATAAAAGAAAAAATAAAAACAACCCACATGGCTAGGGAGAGAGAATTATTTCCCCAGTATGGATCTGTGGTTTCCCAGAGAATAATAGTGAAGGTATGAGGTGGGTGAAAGAAAAAAAAAATGACAGGGGAGGAATTTGAGCTGAGATGGTCCAAGTCTAATGTCTGAACTCTGAGCACAGAGCCTGGCAAGCCTGTCATCATTGATAATTGCTGCCAAGCTAATAACATTCACTTCCCTATATACACAATAACTCTGACCCTGTCTCATCTTGTAGAGGACATAGCAATGGAGTTCAAAGACCAGATGGAAATTTTTAATGATCTCTTAAAGCTTATTCTACATTTCAAGTTCTCTGATTAATTTTTTGAGTTCTCTAATTAAGAAACCATATAAGGGCTAGATATTTTCCGCTTCCCAACACCCACCTCCTTTCCCATCATGAACAAACATATCCAAATGCTTTGGTGCCTGGAACCCCCACATACTGAAACAGAATGTAATTCCAGTCATTTTTCTAAATGCATAGAAATATTTGTAGACATTAAAAAGTTCCATTGCCCTGAAATCACAAAATACAATGAGATGATTTTCTGCTAATGATGACTGGCCCGGGTTCAAGCTTCTGTCAGGATCACGTGATTGGCTTGGCAAAGTGACCATTATTTTCCTGCTTCTCCTGCCTTATGTTTTACAAAATGTCATCTTGAATAATCACAGGACTTTGAGTACCGTCAAGTGAGAAGCAATAAACAGTGGAATAGATTGTGTATTATAAAGGAAAATCAGGTGACTGACTGAAAAACAAATCATAGTTCTCAAAAAAAAAATCACAAAGTACTGTCCGAAAAGATACTAAAAAAGTGTGAATAAAAAGAAATGGGGAGTTATACAATCGGGTTAGGAGAGGCGATTATTATTATTATTTTTTTTTTATTGAAGGAGAAAGGTGCTATTCAACCTGTGCATTCAGAAAATCTGACCAGTGTTTTATGGAAAATAACATGCATGGAATTTCCCCCTCTTCTTTGACTAGCTCCACATGTGACACACAAATATTCCAGAAGCTGGAGTGAAGTCAGCTTCAGGGAGTGTCTGAATGCAGCAAGGTTCATGGACTGGGCACCCAGACTAGGAATTGGGTTTTGAGTCAGAACAGCAATATCTGAGAGGATAGTGCTAGGCACCCAACAGATACCGGTTCTAATAGAGATGCTGTATTACTTAACTACAGATGTGTAAAAAATTACCCCAAAACTTAGCTAAAAAGAATGCATATTTATTGTTTACTGTTTTGGAGCTTCAGGTTTGCATGGAAGTTTAGTTCATTTGGGCATAGACTATCTCATGAGATTGCATTCAAGCTGTTAACTGAGGCCATAGTCATGTAAAGACTTCATGGAAGCTGAAGGATCTACTTCCAAACTCACTCACACGGGTATGGTCAGGAGGCCTCAGAGCCTGAGTACTGACTGGAGGCTTCAGTTCTGTGTCATGTGGGTCTCACCTCACAACATGCAAAGTGAGAGAGGGGGGGGGAAGGAGGGGGGAAGAGAGAGAGGTGGGAGAGAGAGAGAGAGAGAGAGAGAGAGCATTCAAGACAGACAGAAATCCAGTTATTATTATCTCAAGGAGGACCAGGCTACACAAGAGAGGAGGGTAACTACCAGAAGGTGGAGCTCACAGGGACCAGTTCAGAGGCCGGGTAGCACAGGTACAAAAGCATGTATTAAGATTGCTTTCCCTAGGAAATCTCAGGTCAAATTTGAAATCTTTCTAATAAGATACCCAAAACACAGATGTTTTTTTTTTTGAACAAATAGCATATTTTTGGGTGGTCACTGAATTACAAATATTTAAAACATAGTGCAAACTATACCCACTAGTCAAATTTGGCTCAGCCTACTTTTGCATGGTTCTTGAACTACAAATAAATCTAAAATTTTGTTGGAAAAAAATAATTATTATATCTAATGACATGTGAAACTTACTTGATTCAAGTTTTAGTGTCATAAATAAAGTTTTATTGGCATATAGCCATATTCATTTGTTTAGGTGTTGTCTGCGGATATTCTTGTACTAGTACAATGGGACTGAGTAATTGCAGAAGTAACTGTGTGTCCCACAAATTCTAAAATATTTATTATCTGACTTTTACATAAAATATCTGCCAGCTCCTGATTTAAAGGCTATTTTAGAAATGCCCTTGCTACTTATAAATGACAAAAGAACTTATTATCGATAAAATAGTATGTCTTAGGGACTAATATTTGTGTAGTGAAATAACATTGAATCTGATGGGTGTTCTGATATTGCTGCACTCATTCAGCATATGTCCAGTTCAGATGTTTAATGAAGAATGTGTTGAACTTTAATAGATAATGGGAGACAGCATAAAATGCTTTCAGTGCTTGATGAGGAGGAATTTTCATTTGTTGTGTTTAATAGATACTTAATCTCTAAATTGTCACCTATTTTGTATAAATTGTTAATTCTATCTATCTTTATCATCATCATCATCCTCTATCTTGACTACAGAAAAGAAGAATATAATGACAAGTACAACAACAAAAATAAGTACAGCTTCAATTATCCCATGGAATGTAATCACTATATATTTAAATGCTTATCTTTATGCTGTTATTTTAGTGCATGTGTGTGTTTTCCTTGTGGGGTGTGTGTGTGTTTGTGTGTGTGTGTATAGAAAGAGAAACTGTAGAGCTTCCTCAAAGCTTTTGCTTGATACTGTGTATGAATAGTACACATGCAATGTTTCCCAAGTGTATTTAACTCCAAAACCCTGTCTTTAAAATTAATATTAAATTCAGTGAACTAGTGTTCCATAGTGAGTGTTCCCATAAGTATTAAGAAATTCTGCATTAGATATACATCCTAAGATTTGCCTGTTATGTCTCATTTTTTGAAGGAGTAGAAGATAATCACACCATTTAAAAAATAAACATCAACATTTATTTTGCTCTAATTTTGTGTGATGTACTTAGGAGGATAACAGGCTCATGGCCACTATGAAATCCCTCTTTTCTCTCCTCTTGAAGATGCAGGCTTCTTTGGTGGGACAAAGAGAAGGGAGGATATGGAAGCAGCAGACAGTTCCAATACTGGTACTGCTTTCCTCCCAGGAAATACACCAGGAGAATGAGAGTGAGTCCAGGGTTTCTTTCTCCTAGCAATGGAAATAAGTGTTCATAAAATCATGAGCACTTGCCTGTGACCACACAGGAGACAGAAAAAGCAGTGGTTTATAACAGCCCCTTTCATTCACCCCAGTTTTTTCATGACAGAATAACCCCATATTCATTGGCACCAGCTAGCTGACCCTGCAGTCTTACTGGGACATCATTCAGGGAAAAAAATTAGTTTGGTGATGAGTCAGCCAGAGGCTGAGTCCTAGGGAGACTGTCTGTGTTTCCATTGCTGAGGACTGAGGGCCACCTCACCAAGGTTCTTGTACATTTCAAGGATTATTCTACTTGAACAATGGGAGTTTGCTAGTACTCTTAGAGCAAATGTGCTTTATTGTTTAAATAGGCTAAGTTTTAAAAAGTTTATTGTTTAAATAAATTAATGATAAGTTAAATATACTTTGGTGTGCTTATTTTGAAATAAAGGCAATTAAGAACAGATACAAGAAAAACTCTCTGCCCTCCCCCTATTTGCCTGAAGTAGAACATGCATTTGTAAAGAAGGTTCCCACCCATCCCTATGAGGAAGGATAAAAAGTAATTACTCAGACTACCCCAGACCCTTTCCAGTGCAGAGATGGCACAGAGGAATCTACACAGCATGTCTTGCTAAAACTAGCTCTTATCTATCATCTATTATTAGTTTCCCTGTCCATGATTTGCCTATCCTAAAACCTCAAAGTTCTTTTCCTTTGTCTTGTAACTGTTCTACAAAATTATTGTTCTTTGTTAAGGTGATATATAAGCCCACTTTCTAACAATCTCTTTGAGTTATTCATTACTGGATACTTTCATGTGTAAGAAAAACATGAAAATGTTTTTCTTTTCTTAATCTTTCTTTTGTTAATTTGCAAGGCCCTCGCAAAGAAACTAAGAGAGCTAGAAGGAAAAAGAAAATTTTCCTCTCCTACATAAGTTAGAGTCAATTTTCCTTTCTGGAAGTCAAATAACAGTAATAAATTTGACGTGGAGGTGGGGGCAGTATAAGGAGAGATGTACATTATACTCAAATATTATGTGCGTATGTAGTTAAAATTTGGGAGTATAGGAATGAAATATGAATTCTCATAATACTCTGGATCTTTCCAGACTTAAAGTGATTTTATGTCATTGTCCATTGGATTTATATCATTGTCCACTTATTTTGTAAGGGATGATGTATGGGTTTGCATGGATAATTTCTGGATGAAAACTTGCAAATGCTAAAAGCTACAGGATCAGAGATATGAACACATGAAGCTTGGTAGAGGCAGAGCTGGGTTTCAATCCCAGCTTTGGCACTTAATAGACTCTAGAGAACTTCTTAGTCGCTCTGAGACTGGGCTGCCTTCTGCAAAATGGAGATAGTGATATCTTCCTCGGCTGCACAGAGAGATGCTTTTTAAATGCAGCTATATAGAAGAGACCATGGGCTGAGAGGAGACAGAATTCTGGGCTGGGTCCTGAGGGATGTGGAGGATGCTTCTTCTAATCTTTGCTGTTCATCTGCTTTTCTGTTGCTATGACAAAGTGTGTGTCCCTCCCTGTACCCCAACACCCCCATCTCCCAGTCCCCTCCCTGGGCTGTTACTATGGTGATCCAGGGATTTTTGTGACGGTACAGATTGGCAGTGCAATTTGTGAAATCTCACTCTCTAAAATAAGGACCAAGCAGTCACGGCAGCAGAAACAACATGGTCCTGAGCAAAGCCTCTGCCTCCTCTCACCCACACAGCAAGAGCACAACCTGCAGTCAGCCTCCAGAGGGCCTGAGTCCTGAGTCTCTGCATTGATCAGGGAGGACGGTCATTTGAACTGATAAATTAAGATCAACTGAAAGTTGCTCTTAGCTTTTCAGTTTTCCTACTCTTCAGTTTCTTTTTATTCTACTTGTCTTCACATGCTGCCTCTTTCTACCACCAAATGACTACTGTTAGATCTTAGATCTTTTGTTCTTACAAAGTTGATACAGAAGTCATTCAGTGGGCATTAAGCATAGAGGTTCTTATAATTGATTTCAGAAGCAGTTTAAATGAAAAATTTCAAATATTAAAAAGTAGATCTTATTCATGACCCAACTTCAATAATTATCAATATATGGCCAATGTATAACCCTGTGCAATTTCACTCTTGCACATATTTTTAAAACAAATCCAAGTTACTATATCACTTAGTACATAAATATTTCAATAAAACTGCTGAAAGATGATAATAATTAGTCCTGGTGTGTGTGTGTGTGTGTGTGTGTATGTGCACAATCTGACCACAATGCCATTTAGATGGACCTTGGAAATACTCTAACACTGTTGGGAAAGTTATGAAGACTAAAATTAATGTGTACTTCTTCCCGTGAAGGGTTAACTGCAACACGAATTTTCCTCCAACAATAAACAACTAGAAAAACAAACCGAATATGTCACTACTAATTTCGGACAGTGGACAGCCAGTAATACAGCAATGTGCTGCCTGAGAACAGGGAACTATATAAGGTGAACACTATGACTTCTGCCTTAATTCTGAGGTCTTTTACAGGTTGTAAAACAGCCTCACAGACTGACTAAATTGAGAAACAGAGAGAACTGGGGAGACTAGCAAGAGAACTGGGGAGACTGGAGAGACTAGTATTTTGTGGGGCAGAATACCAGAGAGACCAGAATACCAGAAAGGTACAGAGTGTCCTGGAGTTGAATTGGAGGACAGCCTGCCAGTGTCCAGAGAATTGTTTTTGGTGTGGGGACAAACCTCTACCTATTTGGTAACCAAAAGTACAGAGTTTTGTGTGGATGGTGAAAAAGACTCAAAGGGAGGAAACACATTAAGGAAGAGCTGGGTGTTTTCCTACAGAAGAAGGAAAAAAACAGAGGTTTTACATTTTACTGACTGATCAGAAAACATAACACAAATTCCTTAAAACACAATTTACTTTTTAGGCAGTCTCCCTTACCTCAAAACCTATTTCTTTATATTAAAAAACTTCATAGGGAGGATCAACATGATTTACTTTTGGCGATAGTACTTACTACCTCTCTATCTGTGAGATTAGGATTCTGTGTTACTTCTTAATATCTGCTTGTCTGCTGCAGACAACTCCCAGTTTCTGTTCCCATTCAGGGACCCTCCCTGCTCCCTGTGTGTGTGACACCTATGTCTGTCTGCTTTGACAAATTTTCAGTTCAAAACCATTATTGTCTATAGCATATAACCTTGATTAATCATTTACATATTTATCCATATGATAGAGCTGACCATCAACTGTTCTCCAATAAAAACCTTTCTTCAAGCTATAAAAAAAATTGTAGCCACCAAATACAGAAGTGGTATGTTCATCTATGGGGGCGTGAATTACTTAGGTATTCTACCAAAGTTTACTTGTGCAAATGGCCACAATACAGTCTTTTTAGACAAATGGTAAGATGCAGTATTACCACTGTACACCTTGTTTTTTTTTTTCACTAAACAATATATTCATCCATTCATTTGTTCACTGAGTTCCTAATATGCCTCGGGTTCTGTTCTAGATGTAGCATGCGAACTACCTTCTGGTCTGTTGTCCTACCACTAGCAGCATTTGTAGGTTCAGACTGGCAATGCAGCCAGCCATACTCAATGGGACTAAGTCTAGCACTAAATGTACTCTAGAGATGGAAACAGATCAGGGAAAGCAACATGCAAATTATCTCTGGTCTTATCAGAGATCCAACAATTCCATGCAGGGAGTGCAAACATAATTTCCATGAATGAGGTCAAGGTATGTATGATTCATCTTGAAACAGAGAATGTACTGCCCTTCTTCCCCATCTGTCATCAGTTACATAGACCCAAGGCTTGAGTGCTGATTTGTTGCTCTTCCAATAAGCAAGATAGATGACCAACGTGTGATGTGTAACAGTGCACATTTATGCAAGGTAGTGGTGCTGTGAGAAGCAAATCCTGGATCATTTCCCCTGGAGCCATTTCCTGTGGCTCATCCTAGGCTCACATGCACAATTCTGAGCAGGGAGATAAACAAAACAATGTCTATCATAACCTAATACCATTGGTGAATGTTACAATGACCAAGAAAGGAGAAAGAAATAGACACTGGTGGAAAGTTCATATTTTAGTAAGGAGAGTCCTTGCATACTTGTTATTGGTACACAGGTAAATATATTTATCAGCTATTTGCTCAGAAGCAGATTTGCTGGGTCGGAGATTATGTGCTTTTTGTTATTTTGACAAAATATCACCAAAGTTCCTTCTGTAACATTTGTCCTATAGTACACTCCTACCAGCCATGTACCTATTTGCTTGTACCTTAATCGACATAGCATGTGGACCAGTTTGAGTCTAAAACATGTGACATGGAAGAACAGCATATCTATGGTGGTGGGAGAACTACAGGGACCACACCTGAGGGGAGGGAGAAAATGCTGTCCAAAAATTAACAACTGTGTAAGAAAATAATTATACAAAATTAAAAATCACAAAGAATAACATCTCATTTTCCTTGGCGCATTTCCTTGGTGTGAGTGGGATCACAAAGTTTTATGTTGAAGAATCATTTGAACTCCCTTTCCTGTGAACGATTAGTTCATGTCCTTTACCTATTTTCTATTATCTTTTTTCTTATATCTTTGTATAAATTCTTTCTTTTCCTACATTTAAAAGGAAAAGAAGGAAGAAAAAGATTGGCACATGCAGAGACAAAGGTGGACAGAGAGATGTCTTTGTATAAATTCTTAAAACATGAGAGAAATAAGCCTTTTCCCTGTGACATGTAATGATTTTTTTTTCCAGTTTGACATTTCTTTTTGTTTTGTTGGTGGTGTTTCTATCATACACAATTTTTTACTTCAACATAGTTTAATCTATTGCTCTCCTATGGCATCTTCACGGTGGAATTATAAAAATAATTTAGTCTCACATTTTCTGATAGAACTCCTGGATGTCATTTTTAATATTTACATTTTTGATTCATCTGGAAATTTCTTTTGATGTAAGGTGTGAGACGTTGGTTACAGATTTATCTTTTTTTCTATTCGGTTATCCATTACGGAGCCATCATTTAGTGAGTAACAACCTGACGATATTTTAGAGTATGTATATCTACTCTTACTGCTGACCTACAATTATACACTTTAGGCATTTGTCAAAGATTTTAACATCATAGTTTTACTGCCTGGCTTTACCTTAAGCACTATAATGAAAAATATTTACATGGAAGGATCTGAGATTTTATGTGTGTATATATATTCTATATATATTTCAAGTTTCATTTCTGGATTGTGATAGATGACTAGGGAGTTTTGTATATGATTCGTATTGCTTTAATACCCATCAGAAGTCCTTTTCAAGTTGAGCATTTACTTATTATCTCTAGTTGTCAAGAGAATTTAAGATAATGCTGTACAAAATACAGATTGTGTTTATTGTAGGGATATTTATGCAGTGACTTCTATATCATGGCACACAGCTTTTTTTTTTTTTAAGATAGAAGAATCAAAGAAAATTTTATCTCTCTTGGGAAACTGATGAATCTTTTTCAGGGTTGATGTGAATTTAATGATTGATTTCTCTTGGCTGCCAGTACCACTGTCGAGAGGTAACTATATGCAAATATTACATGGAGTTTGCAGGCTCTGGAGGAAAACCCACCTGGATCAAATTGCAGGCTGTTGCCCTTATGAGATAACCTTCCTGGGGCAAGTCAGGTAACTTCTGTGTGCTTGCTACCTTAGCTTTTCGACAAGGAAAATAATAATAGTTGCCTCTTTAAATTGGGAGGGTTAGATGAGATTAAAAATAAGTAAAGGATTTAGCACACAATAAGCATTCAATAACTGTTGGCTTCTTATTATAGATTCATGTTTACCAAGGTATTAAGAAACATGCCATTTTGAGAACGGTTGACAGCATTTGGAAGATTAACACAAGCTTTAGATGCTTTAGCATCTGTGCTTTCCATGAAGAAGTGAATTAATTTTCTGCTTGTTATTGTTCTTTATAGCTTAGAAAATAGAGGTTTAAAAAGATAAAATCATCCAAAAACAAACAAATAAACAAATATGAATGAATCTGGCTTATTTCATAGAATAACGTGTTGGAGAAAAAAATTTCAATGTTATCTAGTAGTTTTCCTTCTCAAAGTTATTTGATAAATTTAAAAAAAACCCAATTTTAACTTTTTTCCCTGTGAGACTAACCTGTTTTAAAGAAATGGGAAGTCTGTTGGAATCAGAACAAAATACATACATATTACTTTTAAATTTTTAAATGTCTGCATATTTTCAAAAACTTATCAAGATCTGGTATTTCATCTGCTTTAAATGTTCGTAGGAAACTCTTTCCTCAGCCTTTTGTGGGAGGTGGCCTGCCAGGGGGGTATGCCATCTCCCTGGGTTGCTGGTGCTCCTCCCCCTCCCCAAGTTCTGGTACCCCATGGTGTCCCGCGCAGCAGACCTGCTGCCAAGAACACAGAGTGTTGTGCTGACCTGGGAATAACCTCTGAGCTGATGATGTCAGTAACTTTTAAAATAGCATATTTAAAAATTTCTCCAGTGACCTCAGCTACACTTAATGACACTTAGCTCATCTGGACGTGGGCAGGAAATGTAAGAAGGATGTGTGACAACTGGAACTCCAAGCAGCTGTATCCTAAGTAGCCCATTTTAGGAAAGAACATGTCTGAACAAGTTGAAGATTGAAGACACCCTCAGTATCCAGTGACAGTAGTGCAGATAGAGAACCAGCATGTCGCCCACCCTGCAAGTCTGGAGAAAATATAACTTTACAACAGTTGCGCTTGGTATTTCTCAAGTTCTGCACATACTTTCTGGGACAGCAACTCTGACCCCCTTTTCTGGAAATGCTGCAGGGGATGAGTCATGGCCACGCCCTATCAGTTACTGTGGGTTTCCCGTTTGGCCCTCCTTACTATTCTTTCCTGCAGCCCATGTGGGTACTGAGCAGGTGATGCTTGCTGCATCCAGGCTGTGGATACTTAATGCTAAGGATGCTGATGTCTGTACTGACAGCAAGTGTCCTCCTTGCAGAAGCAGGTGATGATGTTGCCACTAGCAAAACTGTTGATGGTGACTGAGTGCAGGAACAAGTACTTGTGCTTAATCTTTTGCAGGCTTTGGTGTGCTGAAACCACAGCAAAGTTGGTGCATTTTTGCCACCCATCTGTTAATTTGACACCAAAGCTATGCCCCAACATCTGCAACCCTCTACACTGTTACTGTGGAAATGTTTGTGGGCCATCATTAAACATGCTCTTGTTAAAAATTTAACAGTTTGTTCTACAGCACCTAGATCTTCACAGGACTCAATACCTCCTTTTCTGCTTAATAATTCTGTGATTGCAGTATAACAATTAGCACATAAAATCTTCCCTGCTTTTCCCACTTACTGGAAAGGCCTTTTATTTAGTTGTATAGTGCATGCTTCCTAATTCACTGAACCAACCTTTTATTCCTGCACATTTAGATAATCTTCTTACCCTCATTTCTCTCCTTCTGCCCCATTATTAAAAACCATGCTGTAGGGCACTTCCTCATGACTATTCTTCTGACAACTGTAATTATTTCCTTAGGGGGGAAATCCTGATTACTGAGTCAAACTGGTTGTGTTTCTTAAGGCTTTTGATGCACATATCTAGTTGCGTACTAATGGGATGGATCTACACTTTTACCAAGCTTTTGATAATTCTGGGTATAACACTGGATTTAAACAAACTTACCACAGTAATATAGGCAGTAATGTTGTAATAAGTTCAAACCATATAAAAGTATTCAAAAGAATACCTGCACCCCTATGTTTATAGCAGCACTCTTTACAATAGGTAAAACCTGGAAACAACCTAAATGCCCAAAAAAAGATGAGTGGATCGGGAAGCTGTGGTACATATACATGATGGAATACTATTCAGCAATCAAAAAAGAAAAACTAGATGTATTCATAGGAACATAGATGGAACTGGAAGGGATTATGCTCAGCGAAGTAAGTCAGAAGGCAAAAGAAAAATACCAGATGGTTCCTCCCCTAGGAGGAATATAAGGGAACCAAAGGAGGATCAAGGAAAGGAATAAGAACAATAATAATAACAATAACAGCAATAAGGACACAAAAACCAAAAATGAAAAGACAAGGACAAATTGGGGACACTTGGTGGGGAAGGGAGAAGGGGAGGGTTGAGGGCAGACGGGAGCATGGGGGACTGAGGTGATGGTGCACTGGTGATATGGTGATGGGGAATACATGGGGATTACAGTTGATGTCAAATATATATAAATAAAAAAATAGATTAAAAAATAGTATAAAATAAAAACCTTGCTCCTTAAGACCCCTCCCAATTGTCCATATGATTTTGTGTGTGTGCCTCCTCCCAGAGCCTATTCTGTGCAAGTATGAATGGAAGGAGGCAATTCTGATTTGGGCATTTACCTGCTCTGATGTGATGAAATTATCTCTGTTGAAAGATAAAATCACCAGTTGTAATAGAAACCATTAAGTCACTCTCATTCATTTCCATGTTTCTTTCATTATTGTGTTGTTTGATATACCTTCAAGTTCATATTATTTTGGTAAACAAAACAATCCATCAAGATATTGTGCATAAACATATTAGCAAAGGGGTAAACTTTGATGGATACCACCTGTTGCCCCAAACCATAAACAAGAAATTTATTGTACTTATTGTAAAGTATACGTATTACAGAATGCTGACAAACTATTAAGAAGTAGAGCTGAGGATTCTTCTTCGCTGTTTAGAGTTGAACAGAAAGGCTCAGATGGTGGCCCTTTGAGCTATTCTGCATATAAAGCAGGAGTTTCATGCTTCAGACTGGTGGTGGATAAAACTGCCCATGGGCTAAATTGAGCTTACTTTCTGTTTTTGTCTGACTTGCAAGCCAAGGGTATTTTTTTGCATTTTTATGATTTGAAAAATCAGAAAAATATTTTGTGACACATATAAAATGATATAGAAATTTGTGTCCATAAATAAAGTTTTTATTGGCACACGACTGGACCCACTTATTTATGTCTCATTTATAGTGGCTTTTGTTCTACAATGATGGAGTTGAGTATTTGTGATAGAGGCTGCATGGTTCTTTTTACTACCTGCCTTTTCATAAAGTAAAGAGCACTAAACCCTGACTTATGCTTTCAAATGGGGATTTCATGGAGAAATCATACATTGTACAAATATGAAGGGTGCTGTAATAAATATATTACATAAAAAAATGTATTAAGAAAAAAGAAAAGTAGATTCCGTTCCATTAAGTAGACAAATTTTGTTTCTTATTTCAAGATGAGTGGTTTCTTAATAGATTTTAGCAGGGAATCAGAGTAACAACAAATGTTGGTGAGGATGTGTTGAAAAAGGAACTCTACTACACTGCTGGTGGGAATGCAAACTGGTTCAACCACTATGGAAAGCTGTGTGGAGATACCTCAGACTACTAAAAAGGAACTTCCATATGACCCAGCAATTCCAGTCCTGGGGATCTACCTGCAGGATACAGAAACTTCAATTCAAAGGAATACCTGTACCCCTATGTTTACTGCAGCACTATTTATAATAGGTAACCAACCCAAATGCCCATAAGTAGATGACTGGGTCAAGAAGACGTGGTACATAGACACAGTGGAATACTATTCAGCAATCAAAAAGATAAACTAATGATATTTGCATGGATGGAGCTTGAAGGGATTATGCTCCATGAAATAAGTCAGAAGGGAAAAGAAAAATACCAGATGGTTTCATTTACAGGATGAAAAAAATAACAACAACAATAAACAAAGGGGAAAAACACAACACAAAAAACCAAAAATAAACAGATAACTACAAGTCTGCAAGGGACAGGGAGGGAAAGGGATCAAAACAAGGGTGGGACAAGCACAAGGGACTATGGTGAACCTGGTGCACAGGTGAATTGGTGGTGGAAAGTCTATGGGGACTACACCTGAGAAAAGAAAGCAAAGATTGTGAAAAAAAAAAAATGTACTAGGGGAAAAAAAGTAAAAAAAGTAAGCAGAGAGAAGCAAACTTTATTCAAGAAAGTAAGAAAAAGTTTAGAGGAAAAAAAGAACAAAAGCAAAGACTCTAAGGCAGTGATGCTAAGGCAGAGAAAAGGATGCCATTATGGGCCCAAGTCTAGGGGACATTTAAATCCTTTTTTCTCTATTCTAAAATTTCATCACCCTATTTTGTAATTGGCTTTTTCTCCTAGTGGCTTTACTCCTCTGGGCAGATGTGCCCATTTCCCCAGCTCTTATCTTAGAGTTTCTCTTTTTACCTTCTTTGTCCAATATCTCTTATAATTTACTGTCGAAATTAGCCTTAGATTTTTGCCTTAAAATTTACTGTCCTCATTAGCCCTCCTGAGTTTCTCTGCATGGGTGTGGCGTGCTTACAATACCTGAAGGGAGAGATCGGATGTCTGATATCTCTGAATCTTATACATTTTGTAAATCAGTGTTACCTCAATGAGAATAAATTTAAAAAATTGAAAAAGTTTAAAATCATGACTCATATATAGTAAAATGTAAATGGCATCAAAACTTTATTGACCTCATGAATTAAAGAGGGAACCAACCATATGTCACAACTCGTTCAAAGGAGAATTCAAAGGCAAATTTATATGGCATGAAGGAATGTTAAAATCAGCTTATAAATGGGTGAAAAACTTAACTTTTCATAGGGGTTGGTGGGAGATCCTAGAGTCTATTGACCATCCATCAGATAGAATTTACATGTCTATAGATGAGAATTATTTAAATCGCTATCAGTTATCTACAATTAGTAAGAGTCCTAAAAAAATTCAAACATGAGGAAGAACACAAACTCATAGGATCAGGTTGCTTGGAAAAGGGTACTGTAACGATGCATAGTTTCCATTAGAGACATAGAGGAATCTCTTGCTTATTCCAAAGTCTTAAATGTTCCTTACACGAATAAAATTCAATGCTTCCAAGGTACTGATTGAATATGGGAGGATTAAAGGAAGGACAGAAAAATAATTTTAAAAGTCAGTCTAGACACATATGCATAAAGAAGATATTTGAAAGGCTTCTGAGTATCTGATCTGAAAAAGGGATCTGAAGAGCACTTAATCAAACTAAGGGAAGGAAACACTAACACAGGGCAATTCCCTCTCTTGACCACTAGGTGTCGCTGCTCAGGCAAGACTGTGACAAGGGGTGGGGAAGCAAGAAGGGTAACTTCTAATTCATCCCTAGTAAAGTTAAAGTTAATAAATTTGGGAAGCTCCTTAGCGGCAATACATTTTTTGTTAGTCTAGGACCTGGCACATAGTAAGTGCTCAACATATACTTCTTGAATGATTCATAACACAGGGGGATCTTTCACACCCTAGGCATCCCCAAATATGACATTTCTGTGTAAGGGTTAAGACCGCTAGCCATATTTGGACAAATGAAGAAAACATTACAAATTAGAAGTCATTTGATTAATTAAATAAAATGAGGTAAATTTAGTCATGAAGTCAGACTGGGAACATCTGTGTATTGTTTCCATGGCCTCTATAAATGCAGACAAAGCAAAAACACCTGTTGAATATAGATGTGGCAAATCACCCCTTGCTTCTGTTCTGCTCAGGTGCCATCAGATGCTGGTTATTCCATGCCTACCATACAAAAATTTCTAATACTATCTTACTAACTTTGGCATGAGTCAGTGAGAAGCGGATGGCATCATGTGTACTTTTACATACCCTACATTAGCAGAAAAAGAAATGCGAAAAACAGAGGGACAGAAGTAGAAGGAGGGAAGAAGGTGATCAGAGTTCTTAGAAAACCCTAGGAACAGGGCTTCCAACCCCTAAATTTCCTGCTTCCTCTGTACCAGATGTGGACCTACGTTGGTTTCGCCTTCCTTTACTCTTCTAGCTATTGCCACCTTGATTTTACTTTGGGAGAATGAACCCTTCTCTCCAGTGGGCACTGGCCTTCCTGGTTCATTTTTTTCGATGGCTGAGGACTAAGCAGTCAGCCAAGCAGGCCTGACTAAGTTTCCATATGTGGAAAGACTGTAGAACCTCCAACCTACTAGGATTCTCTCATCCTGGTGTCTCTAAGAAACTGCCCATTAGTTCTTGTTTTTGGGAATCCTGCAGCTGTCTTGATTTCTAATATTTAAAGACCTGAATCTTTGTTTTTCCCTCAAGTCTATGAGCTACCCACATGCTTCCACTTTATTTGCCTATGTTAGCCAGAGTTAATTTTTGTGAATTGCAGTCAAAGAATGATGCATTGTGTATTAAGGAAAGGGAGCTAGTCAAAAAGCTAATGCTGGGGCCTCCCTGGTGGCACAGTGGGTTAAGCAACACAATATGAAGCAAACCGCAGCCACTGCAGCATGAGTTCGATCCCTGCTGCTGGCCAGGGACGGGACCCACATGGCATAGCAGGCCTCTCCTGCCTTGCCTGCTGCTCCCCTCAGCAGTGTGCTTCTGTCAGTCTGCCTGTTCTGCTCCCCCCTCTGTCTCTGGTGAATCCTCTCACCTCCCTGGACTCTGGCCTGTACCCCAGCTCTTGTACGCATAAATAAATAAATCTTTAAAAAAAAAGCTTATGCTTTAATCACTTCTATAAGCTGCTGAACTTGTCATTAAAAAGGATCAATCATGGGAGTATTCCTCTTTGAAAAAGAGGAATCACTAACACTTAAGGACACTTGCTATGTTACAGACACTCTTTTATTTTTATTTTTATTTTTTAAATTTTTAAAATTTTTTTATTTATTAAAATATTTTAAGATTTACATATACTTGCCATTAATTGTAATCCCCATGTATTCCCCATCACCATCTCACCAGTGCACCATCACCTCAGTCCCTCGTGCTCCCATCTTCCCTCAACCCTCCCCCTTCCCTCCCCACCAGGTGTCCCCAGTCTGTCCTTGTGTCCTCATTTTTGGTTTCTGTGACAGACACTCTTTTAAACACTAATAAGTATTATTTAATCTTCAGAATGACCACATTGAATTGATGTTATCCTATTTTACAGATGAGGAAACTGAGGTGCAACATGATTAAATAACCTGCCCATTTTCATATAACCAGATTAACATTTTAAAGTTTGTTCTAACAAATGTGAGTTTTTCATAAGAGTCTTAGTTTCTTAGGGCTGTTGTAAGGAAGTACCACAAGCTAAATGATTTGAAACAATAGAAACAATGCAGTTTTGGGGGCGATAACTCTGAAATCAGGTGTTGGCAGGCTGGCTCCATGACTTCTCTATGGCAAATCCTTGCTTGCCTGTTTTAGCTCCTGATGTTGCTGGTAATCCTTGCTATTCTTTGGCTTGTGCATGTTTCTCTCCAATCTGTGTCTCTTATCTCTGATAGGGATATCAATCATTTCAGGTTAAGCGTCCACCTACTCCAATGACCTTCTCTTAATTAACGACATCTACAGTAACCCTATTTCCAAATAAGACCACCTTCTAAGGGATGTTCAACCCGAAACAAGAATGCTAAAAGAAGTTGTCCAAAAAATAATTCTGTGGTCAAATAAGTTTGGGAAATATAACATCAAGTACCATTACAATGATAATCTCTGCTGTGTTATCCTGGGTGGAGTATTAATATTTTATATTGAAGGGGAGTTGCCAGGCTGGGACCTATAAGGTGCAGTTTCTCAAACAAGCTTTATTGTGGGTTTCTTTTCACAAGCCTACCGTGGGGTTGGCTTTCTGTGTGATTCATGTTCTCGGGCCCAATGTGGGGCGGCAGCTCCCTGCTGAAGCTCCTCCCACCTTTCACCTGCTATGAAACCCAGAGCTGCTTTCTTTTCTGAAGCGGAGTTGCCCCATACCTAAGATAGATACTTGCTATACTTTCCCCTGTGCATTTCTTGTAAATCTAGGTAAATTAGGTAGGCTGAAAATCACTTCCCAGGTTACCTGGCACACACTTGGCTTCCACTTAGTAGTAATCTTTGTTATGCTAACCAGTCAGTTCTGAATTGTTTGAGCATTTTTATTAAGCATTCACAGGGTCTCAAGAATAATACGTTAAGCCAGGACAATTTCCACCAGTAAGGTTTTCTTCTTCCTTTCACCATTTTTTTTTTCTCTTTAGGAGAGTGATTTTTTTTTATGGTAATAAAAATTTACCTTGGGCAAATATTTGATCTGACCATAGTTTAAATAAGTTTCCAACATTAGTAAAGAGTGGGTTATTTGGTTCTGCAGTTCCGTATTCTGTCTTCCACCCCAGGGAGAGGAAGAGGATGTGATCATGTGCTCGCCAGCAGACGGGAAATTGTGAAATGGACTTTGCTGCTATAAGAAAGCAGCCTGCAACTGTTTTGGCTTTAAGAGGAGACTGAGTTCATAAGAGGAGTTGTCTGAGAGTGGACCCCGCTGTCTGTCCATCTGACATGGAACCAAAGCGCATCAGAGAGGGCTACCTTGTGAAGAAGGTAAGCAGAAGGGCCACCTAGGAGGACCTTATTGGAAATAAGGTTGAGGTGGGGGCTGTGTCCACTTTGCACTCTTTATCCACTCATTTTAGGTATATTTAATGCTAAACCTATTGGGTTGAAATAGAGGAATATTGCAACAGGTAGAATGTTGGGGATGGGGGGGAAGCCAGGACATTTACTGGGTCATTCTGGTTCTGAAAGATAAACTAATCCAGCTCAGGGGATGGCAGAGTTTGGTCTTGTGGCACTGAGAGTCCCAGACTGCGGGTCTGGAAAGTGGAGGCCCAAGCAAGATCCATCATTTAGAGCATCCTTTCAAAAGCCACACATCTGTGTTATGCTAGAACATTTAAACTCTTCTGCTTTAAATGTCACTTGAAAAGACTATTTGAAAAGCCTTGAAAAAACTATATTAATTAATATATGTTATTTTATCTGTATATTTTTGACATAGATTGTGGTTCCCCTGGATTTCTCACCACCATTTCACCAGTGCACCATCACCTCAGTCCCTTGTGCTCTTTCTGCCCTCAACCCATTCCCTCCTCCCTCTCCACCAAGTGTCCCCTATTTGTCCTTTGTCCTTGTCTTTTTGTTTTTGTTGGGTTTTGGTTTTGTTTATTATTATTGTTATTATTCTTTTATTTGTTATTTAAATCCCTCTTCCTCTCTTTTATTTTTGGAGGGGGGCAAGAAGAAAAAAGTTAAAGATGAACTGTTAAAACAATATAGAGATTGTGGCTTATTTCTCGGGCAATCTTTCTTAAAATTGATGCTTTTAAAAAATTGGGTTAAAACCTCTTCATTCATTATTCTTAGTAAATTATAAAATGTGTGAAAGACATGGCAGGTCAATGCACCCTTTAAAAAATTTTGACACAGGGACACAGGTATATTGAAAATGTTTAGACTCTTAGTCTCACTGGTGTGGCATCAGGACATTGATTTTTGTTAGCACTGCTGGCTTTTTTCTGGGAGCAGGCACAGGTAGTGCCACTGTGGAAGTCCCCAGGTTGGGGAGTTCACGCACAGACCTTGTGGACATCCTGTGGGCAACACCTAAGTACGTAAGTGCAGTCACACTGACCCAAGTTGCTTAGCATTGCGTCAGAATGGAACTGAAATTCAGTACATTCTGAATGTACAGAACTTCAGATAACCAGCTTATTCATTGAACAAGAACCTAATGAGACTATTTTATTTAATTTTTCCCCTTTTCTGCTAATTTTATTTTATTTTTTTCTTTCTTTATATATATATTTGACCTCAATTGTGGTTCCCAGGGGTTTCCCGCCACCATTTCACCAGTGCACCATCACCTCAGTCCCTTGTGCTCTTTCTGCCCTCATCCTATTCCCGACCTCCTCCCCCCACATCCCGAGTGTTTCTGATTTGTCCTTGTCTCTTTGTTTTTGTTGTCTTGCTTGGGTTTTTTTTTTTAATTGTTATTATTCTTTTCCTTGGTTGCTTATTTGGTTTCCTTATAGTCCTCCTAGAAGTGAAACCATACGGTACTTTTCTTTTGCCTTTTGACTTATTTCACTGAGCATAATCCCTTCTAGCTCCATCCATGTTTCTACAAATACTAATGAGATTATTTTAAAAGCTGTTCATTGTTTAACATTTTAGTCCAAAATATTCCTCATGTGTGGAGGTTAAATATCATATATTGCTGCGTGATTTGTTTTGATTAAAGTTGGAAGGGTCTTAGATCATTTGGCTTTTTCCCCTCAACTCCAGAGAAAGAAAATGAAGCCTTTTGTGACCACCCAACCAGCCTGTTGCCTTTCTGGCTGGTAGCACTGAGCTCTCCCCTGTAAACTAGGATTTTCTTAGAGTGAATCTAATCTAAGGTTGGTTTATAGTGTATCTACGGGTAGTGAGAGTTACAAGTGGATGTTGGAGAATAAATGAGCCCTGATATTCTCTCTAGCCAATCATTCTTTGAAACATCCTTTGGAAAAGTCACACATAGAGGTAGGTGTATGTGGATTCTTTACAATGGACACTAATGTTCTCTCTGAGAACTCAACAATAACTAATGTTGACATTTCTCTCCTGATTGCCTGAGAAGTGCAGATGAATGGAAACATTTCAGCAATTTTTTTCTCTTAAATAATTGAAAACATCTTACGATGAAAATTGCTATTATTAAGTTTGTTGTATACTCACACTTGAAACCCTCCCAAATTACAAAAAAAAATATAGAAAACTAAATCTTTAATGCGCCTGCCCCACCAGAAAATGAGGATGAAGCATATGGACTTAAGTCAATACATATTTTCAATCAATGAAAGTAATTCTCTCAGATTATGACCTGGAGAAACCAACCTAAAAAATGTACCTAAAACTAGTAGTGACATTTCAATTGATATTTCCACATTTTTTCATATTTTTCAGGGATCTTTTAAACAATTCTTGTTGTAGTATATTAAAATTCTCTATATTGTCATTTTAAAGTAATGTTTGGTTCAGAAACACTCTTTGTGGGCTGAAGAACTATATCTAAAGTTAGAATTTCCCAGTAAGGTGTTAAAGTTCTTAACTTCTTTAGAGGATGAGTTGCATTCACTTACCTGATGTCTGTGAATTAAAACTGTGCATGTCAGGAACCTATTACATAGTAAGTGCTGCATAAATGGTAATGATTATTAGCATCAGCATGCATACACAGTTCTTTTGATCAGGGGTGCTCCCTTAATGCCACTGGGGGTGTATATATATATATATATATATATATATATATATATATATTTACCTGGGTTGGTTGCCAAGTTAGTAGTGAAGAAAGAACCATGAAGATCT
>JAGFMF010011895.1:1222781-1234240 GCA_019455555.1 Galemys pyrenaicus
CCCCTCCCTGGCCGGCAGCAGGGATCGAACTGGTGCTGCAGTGGCTGCGGTCTGCTTCATAGTGCGTTGCTTAACCCACTGCGCCACCAGGGAGGCCCTAAATCTTGTCACTTTTGACTTCGGGTGAAAAAAAGAGCATTTAGAACTTACCACAGCACCACCAGTCATTCTACAAGCATTCAACCCTAAGCATCCCCATGTGATAGTATCCTTAATCCCATCTTCCAGAGAAACCTGGGGCTCAGACACAAGTGACTTGTTCATAGTCCAATAGCTGGTAGGAGGACACCCTGAGATTCAAACCCAGGTCACCTTACAGCTCAGCCTGCTGTCTCATTCAAAAAAGGGGGCTGAACAAAACCAGCCAAGGCAAAGGTTAGAGGACTTACCTGAACCAGAGAGAGGCCTGGACAAATTGTATTGTGGGTTTAGTAACCTCAAACTTACCAATCTGAGTAGGGTGATAAACAATAAACATATTTTGGAGGTCGTTGGAAGCACATGATTGACTTGGACATATTTATAATCATAGTTTAAAAGAGAGCAGAGAAGATTACATAACCTGGACTCCACCACTATCATATCACAAACCAGCTTCATTTCTAGAGGTTTGTGGAGCAAACTGTTGCAACCAATTCAGTAAGCACTTTTCACACCAGGCCTGACCCCAAAGTGTGGGTTAGGGATTTGGGTGTCCTGAGAGACTGGGAGAAAGCACAGTAACTGGGGGTAGGGAAAGAAAGAGAAGGACAAAGGGCTTGAGTGGGCAAGAAAAGGGTGACACTAAGTAGTGGTAAAGGAGGAAATTTTGAGATACTCAGCTATCTTGGCCCAGGAATTCTTTCATGCAGCTACTTGAAACAGTTACCAGAATCTCACACCCATTGATTTGCCATCATCATAATAGCTAACACATGTGGTGCTTACCCTGCAGCAGCCACAGTTGTAAGAATTTAATGCATTCAATACTTACAATGACCCGTGGGTACAAGGTATTTTACAGATGAGGAAACCGAGAGACAGAGGCAAAGAGCTGTGCTCAAGTGGCAGAGCTGGGCTGGAAACCCCACTGTGAGCCCAGTGTCTCACAGAGCTGTGCATAGCCACGGTACATGTGATCCTCACAGCATCCCATTGCTGCGATATTCTTTTCCAAAGCACTGTTGCTCTGATGGGTGGTACCTAGCAGGACCTTCGGCCAGAGTGATTTCCTTGCATTACCCATAAAACTGTGCAATCTTGTCGATCTACCTATATGATTACCATTTTTTTTAAACATTCACTGTAAGCTAGCCGCTACCAAGCTCTTTAAGCTTATTGTGTCATTTAATCTTTATCAAGGCACGTGGTCCTTTATTATCTTCATTGTATAGGTGAGGGGACTAATGTTAGCAAAAATTAAGAAATGGGTAAGGCCACACAGTCTGGAAGAGGCAAAATGGAGATTTGAATTCGCATCCCTCGGAAGCTAGTGAGCGTGCTGTTGAGCACTCTGTGATGTTTCTCTCACTCACTTAATGTGGTTTTGTCAAGAGATTGTGCAATCTAGATACTCTATGTAAAAAACATACTACTGAAAAGATGAGTTTCCTTACCTTCAAAGAACTGAAATAGCTACAAAAAGACCATTTATTTAGGATATTATTCAAGAAATTTTAGAGATCAGGTTGGAAATCTACATGATACGATATATGAGGCAGTTGAAATATATACTTAACACCCCCAACAACTTAAAATAACATGTCCCATGAGTGTGGGAGAAAACACAGTACTGACTCACAGTTCTGCTTTAGTTAGCCACGTAGTTTTAGTCATAATATGATTTTACTTTGAATTCCAGCTCCAGGTTAGCTATGAAAGGAGAAGTTTGAGGCTAAGGAGAAGTTAAAGGAGGTGTCTTCATACCAGGGAGGGTGTTTGGGAGGGGTTCTAAACACCAAAGTTGCCCCAACCCACAGTCATGGGTTGTGGCCAGTTCTGTGAAGTGGCACGAACACAGGAAGGCATGGTTCAGTTCATGACCCAGTTCATGCATCGTCACACTGAACTGGAGCTAGTCATCTGGGCTGCTCTCTCAAGTAGAGACTGTCTTGTTCATTTTTATACCCGGACACCCAGGCCTACAAGCATAGAACTCTCTGTTATTACTTGTTCAATGAACACATCTCAAAGAAAGAAACTTGCCTAAAATAAATTCAGAAGACCCAAGGAATCAAAATTCCTTGTTACCTATGTTTGCAAGATGTACATATTTTTGGATGGTATGTCAGACCCAGGGGCTGGCAGGCGTACCTGATGATAGAAGAATAACAGGATGGTGGGGTCAACAGGTTTTTGGGAGTACATGTGTAGAATTGTAGGATTGAGAGGAGGGTAAAGCAAGTATTTAATGGGACTTCCCTTTGTGGTCTGCATTTCTTTTACTAATGAAATTGTTAACTTGTTACCGTTAACCAGCATGCTTGAATAACTCCTGTGTCAGCGAACTCATTCACTTCCTCCTTTAAATTATGCCCAATCTATTATTTTCTGAAACCTCCACCTCTTGGGACCTCCAAACTACAACACCCTTGATAGTGGATAAACACCTTTGATAGTGGCTCTGTCTGTCCTTTTTTGGGGTAAAGTGTAGCTGGTTATTTCAACAATTCCCCACGAGAGGTACCATCTTGTCACTCTTTTTTGAGCAGGCTCCAGTTTATCTGCAGTTTTGAGGTTTCTGGAGGTCAAGCTTGTTTGCTCAATGTACTTAATAAGAGCAGATTTACAGGGAACAGGGAATATTTTTGAGTGTGTATTATGTTCTAGATATGTCCTATGTAATTTAGGTGGATATTTAGTTTAATTTCCCAATAACCCTAAGAAATATATGGTAGCATTATCTGCCCTTGCCAGATGGCTTAGAATGTGGCAGAGCTGGGATTTGAAATTGGGTCATTCAGCTCCAGATTCCATGGTCATCTACTGGTTACGTCCATTTCAAGTTAGATTATTCCTTTTTCACTTTAAATCCTATACTTCTATTTATATAGTCTACAATGACTTTAGTTTTTTTGACAACCCACATCAAACACCTGACTCATAGAGCTCCTTCCCCTCCCCCAAATCTTTACCAATGTATTTCATAAACCTTAAACAACATTTGATTATAGAAAAAGATTACATATATTTTAATTTTAATTTGTTGAATAGTAGATTTTTATATTTATTGGAACTGGGCATTCCTCTTTTGAGAATTATCTATATTATCTGCTCACTTAAAAAATTGGGAAGCGTTGTATATTTCTTATTGATTATAAAGAGTTAAAACACATTAAGGATATTAACCTTAATAATTATGTGGTAACATATTACAAATATCCATGAACAATTTTTATTTGTTTTTCAGTTGTTGCAGGGTTTTTTTTAATATACAGAAATTCAATTTATATACAAGGAAACCTCTCCTACTGTAACATCCTTCTTTTGGTGTCCTGCAGTGTCAGGCCCTTATGCACTAGGCTATACCATCCCATTGGTAATAAACTTATTTGCTGGGAAAATTGAAATCCGACTCAGCATCTAAAACTAGCCCGTTGTGACTTGGATAGGTTTTGGTCTCTGATGGGAAAAAAAAGACATGCATTTTCTGTCTATGTCTCTCTTTCTGTAACCCTGTCTCTCTATAAAATCAAAAACATTGTTTTATGATTATATAGACATACCTTATACATAAAATAATGAAATATGTGATATAATCATAAAACAATGTTTTTGTGATAGATACATTATACAATTTTGTAGATACACATGTATACATGCAAATATTTGTATGTGTGTGTATATATGTTATATATGTATATGAGGTTATACATAAAGTTAACTAAATGGTCTAATGAAATTGATTTAGAGCCCAGAATTTCATTTATTTAAGAAACAAAATGAAGATGGCATCTGGGAGGAAATGGAGGGAAAAGCACAAAATTGGGTGTAAGGAGATTGTATTCTACTTCCAGTTCCACATTTACTGTTCAGATATACTGGGTCCAGTATATACACGTGTATACATGTACACATGCCCAGTTACTTAACTGGGCCTCACCTTTCTTAGCTATATGATGAGAGTCTTGGTGATTCTAAATGCTTTTCTTGCACGGACATTCCATGATCCCACTTCCAGGTTTGTCCTTGGGTGAGCACCAACAGGAAGGGGCAGAAAGGGATAAATACAGAGCAGGGAAGGGGCTGTCAGGTAATTCCAGGGAGAAGCCGAGGCTGCAGCATTGACTGACAGGAGAGAGACCAGTCCTGTGTCCATTATTCTAACTACCACTGTCAAACCTCTGCCAGGTTTCTACTTCATAAGTGTCTGCTTTCTCTTGCTTGCAGAGTTGAAGTCTCCTCAATGCACTTAATTACCCTGAATTCATATCTTCTGAGGCTGACATGCTCCTATGCTACCACTTAAAGCATTGTCTCTGCAATAGCATTATTTTCATTGTCTACAGAAGGAATGTAGGCTGGTTGACTTCTCCCAATTTATTCCAATTCCAAGGTCAAAAATTCTGAGTGACTGTGACAGTTATTTGTCTTCTCTAGGTCTGAGGTACAAAGTAAATCTTAGAGGTTTTGGCAGTTATCTAGTCCAGCTTCTTACTCCTCGATCTGTGAATATCTTTTATTATTTCCAATAATTTTAATAGTTTTATTAGGTATATTTGTATATGTTTCCCTAAAAGAATATCCTAAAATAGTAGTATCGTGTATTGTTTATTAATTTCTACAATTATTTTGAAAAATTGCAAATCCATGAAATAAATAGGAAAAATAATATAATAACCTGTATCCAATTTATGTAGATTTATCAATTTTCCACACATGGCCACACTTGTTTTACTCCTTATTTCTATACTTACATATAAATATATATACTTATATTTTTAAGGTGAGATATTTGAGTAGTTATAAACATCATGCTACCTCACCCCTAAATATTTCAACATATATGTTCTTCTTTTTAAAAGATTTATTTATTTATGCATACAAGAACTGGGGTACAGACCAAAGGTGAGGGGGATAAGAGATTTTACCAGAGACAGAGTAGGGAACAGTACAGGCAGATCAACTAGGACACACTGCTGAGGGGAGCAGCAGGTGAAACAGAAGAGGCCTGCTGCGCCATGTGGGTCACCTCCCTGGCCAATAGGGATCAAACTTGTGCTGCAGTGGCTGCGGTTTGCTTCATAGTGCTGTGCTTAATCCATTGTGCCACCAGGGAGGCCCCTCAACATGTATCTTCTAAGAATAAGTATATTTTGTACAGTTTTCCAAGTCGAATGTTCATTTTGCTCTCCTGTAAGTCATGTGTAAGAGTTCCAGCTACTCTCTTTGCCAAATCTTGCTTTTTCAATCTTTTAAAATTTTAGATCCCCTAGTGGGTGTGCAGAGATATCTCACTGTGGTTTTCATTTGCAGTTCCCTGATGAGTAACTATGAGTATTTATTCATAAGCTTTTTGGTAGTCTCTTTAATGAAGTGCCTTTGCCAGGCTTTTGCCCACTTAAAAAATTCATCGTATTTTTATTCTTGTTTTCTAAGAGCTCCTTATATTCTATGATTCTTTCTTAGATAGACATAAACTAGAAAAGCATTTGGTTAACAGAAATTATTTCATATGTTGCCATAGTGTGTGATCTTGCCCATTTTTTAAAAAAGGGAACTAATCCAGTATTCAGATGGATAGTTATTTTGCTTCTACAAAAAAAGAGATAGAATTTTTTTTAGTAACTTGTACAAGCAAAGAAAGGAAACAGAAGCATTTATCTTTTTGCATAGTCTTCCTTGTGGGCAACTGAACCTTTATATAGGGGCTGTTTGTATATAAGATAAGAGCAGGATGTGTTGGGACATGGGTGATAATTATATCTTGTGGTGGACATGACAGAGCAACAACTTGAGTCTAAAGATAAGAGGCAAAGGGAATCCGGACCCCTTCCTTTGTGAAAGCCCTCCCAAGATATAGACAAGTAAGAGACGTCTTTGAGCTGGTCAGAAAGGCTAATTTATTGCTAACAGGATGGTTGGTATTGACCCAAACTGAAAATTTCTTAAGGATTTTCCTAGAGACCACATTAAGAGGCCTGGCCTCATTTTGGCATTATAGATCATCTTGCAAGTGGTTTTCATACAATTTTGCCATGCTGGCAGACAAATATTGCCCTCTGAGTTGATTTTTGTCAGTGTTATCCAGATAAAATCTGGTTAGATCAAGGGGTGGGAGTAGCTTTGACTTGCACCCACCATTTTTTGACCTCCATGTTCATGGTAGACATACATATTGGATGGTTACAATTTGTCAGTGAGGCCAACCTCTGGTGTCCACAACAAACTCAGTAGAGTTGGTGTTGGAGATAGAACCTATTTGCCATCTTGCGTTAAACTGAAAACAATGGACACAAAGCAGAAAATAAGGCTGAAATACTCAAGAAGAGATCTCAAGAGTAGAGATCTCTACCATATTCTTTTGGTAATGGCCACAAGAGGCTTATTGGCTGATTACAGATATCATACATTTTATCTAATTTTTTTAAAGTTCCAGCAAAAAGACAGTCCTTTCCCCCCCTTTCCTTTTTGTTCTCCTGAGCAACCTTGTCTACAAACAAGAGTCAACAGCCTGTAGGTTGGCCAAAGCTAGACTATTTACAATGTTTTAGAAAACACTGTTACCCAGTTTTTTTATTGTCATTACAGGGGAGCATGTTCAACACCTGGAAACCCATGTGGGTTATATTGTTGGAAGATGGAATTGAATTCTATAAGAAGAAAAGTGACAACAGCCCTAAAGGAATGATTCCCCTGAAAGGGAGCACTCTGACCAGCCCTTGTCAGGACTTTGGCAAAAGGATGGTGAGTTGGCATCACTGACTATGACAAATGCTTTGTCAGGCACTGACCTTCTAGTGCGTGGAGCCCAGTATTCACAGTGTGAATGGTGCTTCTTGGGCCAGTCCCTCTCACCACTGCCCATCACCCACTCTTGACATTTGGGTCTCTTGTGGCCAAGTATTTCCAGAACAGGCTGAGCTTACTGCTGCTTGGTAAAGGGCCTCTGCGTCTTGACTGGAATCATTCCTAATGGGGTATGTTTTGATTTTCAGTTTGTGTTTAAGATCACTACGAACAAGCAGCAGGACCACTTCTTTCAGGCAGCCTTCCTGGAGGAGAGAGATGGCTGGGTTCGGGATACCAAGAAGGCCATAAAATGCATTGAAGGCGGCCAGAAATTTGCAAGGAAATCCACCAGGAGGTCCATTCGACTACCAGAAACCATTGACTTAGGGTGATTTTCTATTTTGCTTGCCTTCATCTTTTCTTTAGTCTTCCTTTTGAGGAATTCTAACAGATCCTCTTCCAGGGCTTGCCTTGCTCACCTCTGATGGCTGTATCTACCCTTCCAGGTCAATATCAGCATGTATGTGAAGCAAGATACTCACCTGGGTATGAGAAAGTGGTTGTACCTTCTCTAATGCATAGCAGTTGGGGAGGAGAGACTGATAGAATATGAATTCCCTTATTTTGGTAAAACTGTGGCAGAGGGGGAGACTGACTCAGAGAGGGGAGGAGAGGAAAAAGAGAAAGAACATCATCACATTTATGAAGTATCCATAATAAGTTTGTTTTTAAAGGAAGCTTCAGGATATGTAAGTAAGTAGGAAAAGGCAGGGGTTATATGCCCAAATATGTAAGGTTTCAAGTTCAAGTTCACATTCACAGTCACCAAAGGCCAACCAAAGTGAAAACTCATTCTGAGCGGAAACTGTTTGTGCTCTCACCTGGTTTAATGGCCTCTAATGTTGGTTGACTTGGACTTGCAGATGACAGTGGTTGCTTGCAGGTTGTCAGAGGCCCTTAGGTAAATTCAGCCCCAGTAAGGGGGGTCTTTCTTCTTGTATATTTCATGACTCATGTCACATGAGCCCTTTTGTCTGGAGCTCTTTATTTTTTTTTTTTTTGCAAGATTTGCTGTTATTTTGAGGATGCCCTGGATAAGAACCCTGTCAGGAAGAATTCTGTCACCTGCCTAACATGTCCAACAACATTCTGTTTTATAAAATTGGGTCAGGGAGTCCCTGATTGAGAACCAACATATCCCTCTGCAAGCCTTAAACAGAAGATGGCATGTCAAGGAGTATGGTAAAGTTTTCACTCTGAGACTAAACATCAAGGACATTTTTGGTGAAGACCCAGAAGGAGACTCCTGGCCTAAGTGCAGCTGCTGGGTTGGTTTGTCACATGGCCATATTTCTGACCATAGGTGTCAGAGCTATGTGGGAATGAAACTCTTGCTCTGTGGACCACAGGGTGCTTGAAAGTGGCCTTCTGTGTTGTTCTTCTGATTTCTCTGATAAGGCTGTCTTTACTATTTCAAAGATAAACATGAGAACTATTTAGCCTAATAATTTTTAGACTAAAAGATAAACCTAAACAAAAGACTCACCTTTTGGATGCAAATGACTATACCAGATGGTCTCTTGAAGGAGACTGAAAGAAATGAGGAACTTTAAAAATCTTGAATGTGTATGAAAAACTGGCCTTTGGACACTTTAATCTTTGGCACCTAAATGGGGCTCAGTACTCAATTGCAGGCACCTGGAGTTAAGTCAACAAGTTGGTGAATTTAAGAGACAGTAAAATCACCTTAGTATGTGCTATTGAATACTAGGCAGGCCACAGAATTCTGCAAATATAAACTAGTTATAATAAAGTATAAACTACTTACCTCAACTACTTATAATCTGGTGGGGAGATGTGGCTCAGAAACCCTTGGGAAAGGGAAACATGGGCTCATGGCCAGTCTCTCCATGGTGGCTGCCCCCAAAGAGAAGTCGGCAGTCTGAAACGTCCCCACTTACTGTCCATTTTCATCTCTATGCAGTGCCTTGTATTTGTCCATGAAAGACACAGAAAAAGGAGTGAAAGAACTCAACCTAGAAAAGGACAAGAAGATTTTTAATCATTGCTTCACAGGTAAAAAAAAAAAACAACAATAACCTTTCAAGTCTGTAATGAGGCAGCTGAAATGAAGGCCAAGATGGAGTTTTCCCAGTCTAATTTCTGGGGTAGGGAGTGAGGAGCATGGTAAGTGGATGGAGTCATAGAACCCTGACCAATGAACATGAGAATTGAACTTCCCAGCATGGAAACAGAAGACAGACTAGAAATGAATTGTGTTCAAGATTAAGTTCCAAAAATTCCAGTTATGTCAATCAAAGGATCAATTATTTTTTAATAAGTGACATTAGTTTGAAGTAGTTTGAGTAAGATAAGACTCTTAGTATGATAAACAGAATCAAGATATACAATGAAATCAAGTGACAATTTTAGGGATGTCTGTGGCAGCAAAGGGTAAGGCATTAAATGTTTAAGAATTTGAAATGTTAACTGGATTTATCATGGTGATCATTTTAGAATGTGCAAAAATACCAATTGTTATGTTATACTGAGATAAATATAATATTATATATCAACTATATCACATTAAAAAAGAGTTTAGGAAGACAGTGTTGTGGTTGAAAACATGTCCTTTGGTTTATATCATAGTCAGACTTCTTACTAGCTGTGAAACCTTAGACCAGTACTTAACCTTTCTGTACTCACTTTCTCCATCAATAAAATGGGGATTATCACAGCATACGTGCTTTATAGACTTGCTGTAAGGTACTTAGAATAATTCCTGGCATACACTAAGTTCAATATGGTATAAATTCTCACTGTGCTTACTATGACTAAGAGGTACAGGTCTGCACAATCAGTTCTGTTCAGAAAAGAGAAAGAATTCGGCAGGTTGTTGAGATGAATAGAAGGTGGTACCTAAATTTGACTTTGAAAGATGGGTAAGATTTCATTAAGTATTTATGGGAAGGAATTCTGGTGAAGAGGCTGAATAAGGAAAAGTGAATTCAAAGTTATATTGCAGAGATATTCATAATATGCATCCAGGCAAAGAAAATGGGCAGCTTGATAGGGCTGGTGACTCCTTAGGGGGCAAAATGGGAGGTATAATCTAGTACTAGGTTTGTCAGATGCCTAGTACCTTACATGGTGACAGGAAAGTTTAAGGGAGGAAAATGCTGAAAAGACAACAGATGTAAAGTCTGAAGGGATGTACAGTCACTAGATAATACATAAAAATGGTCAAGGTCAAGACTAGGAAGGTGAAAGGGTAAAGGGCATGATCTGGGTTATTAGGGCAATGTTCTATGGGAATTCTACTTCAAAGAATTAAGGCAGTAGTCCACTAGCCTCAAAAAGTCAAGGCTGAGATTTGTATCAAGACACCAAGTCATGGGCAGTGGCAAAAGAAACTGACAAGATGAAATCCCTAACTCTAGCAGAACTAAGGTCTCCAAGGCAAAGCCTTTGATGAGGGAATAAGGGGTGGCAAGTTCCAGTGTAGATCTAGGTACAAGGTCCAGGCCAGGCATTTCTTGTGTGATGGGCTTCTGAGTCACAGGGCGTTGTATTAGTACTTCCTAAGTTCTTCCTGTTGAAGTTCAGGGTGAGTTCTAGAAATTCCCGAGGATGAAACTTTTTCATGTGGTACTTCGTTGGTCTCAGTAGGTGAAACAAATCTACAGCAAAGACTAGGACTAGTCACTTTTGATATGTGATGAACCTTGAATGTCAGGCATCAAGGAGACCATGCTGAACTTGTCTTTCAAGCAATAGCATGTGTAGCTAGGCAGGCATGGAATCTAGGGTTCTAACACTTAAGTAAAGGCACAGCGTAAGAGCTCACGCCCTAAAGTGACTTAAACTTTCTGAATCTTAACTTTCTTATTCTCATACTAAGAATGCCCTATCTTTTTCATATGGTCATGTTAAGTATTAAAAGCAAAAATAAAGTATCCATTTCTCTTTCAAGAAATAAAATTAGGCAAAAACCATTCATACATGAAATTCATGGAAGGCTCGTCAACCAGCTGCTCTCACTCCTCTTTCAAGGATAGCACCTCCTACTGCTCTTGCTTTGATGATGGGGACCTTGCTAGCTGTCACATTGATTCCCTAGCTAACTACATTTATAAAGAATGTGCCTTTTTAAACACAAAGCTGCATTGTAGTCTGCTAATAATCCAACTGATAAGTTAATTTCATTTTATTTTCTTTGCAATCCACTCAAGACAGAAACTTGATTGACTTCTCAAGTTACCTGCTACACCCTGCCAAGGTGTGACATTCAGTACAATCATTGACATCAAATTTTAACTTACAAAATACATATCTGACTGTTGTTTCCTGTTTCCTGTTTGAAAACTTGCCTCATTGCCAAATTTCTTTTTTTTTTTTAAAGATTTATTTATTTATGCATACAAGCACTGGGGTACAGGCCAGAGGTGTGGGGGTGGTGAGAGAATCCACCAGACAGAACAGGACTCAGAACAGGCAGATTGACAGAAACACACTGCTGAGGGGAGCAG
>JAGFMF010011895.1:1234267-1249711 GCA_019455555.1 Galemys pyrenaicus
CCATGTGGGTCCCCTCCCTGGCCGGAGGCAGGGATCGAACTCGTGTTGCAGAGACTGTGGTTTGCTTCATAATGCGTTGCTCAACCCACTGCGCCACCAGGGCGGGCCCCCAAATTTCTTGATGTGTCATCAAAACTCTCCTCACTCACTGTCTGCCTTCCTCTCCCTCTTATTTTCTCTGCCTTCTCTTACCCCCACTCTGCACGAGGGCTGCTTCATTGCCTGCGTGCCTCTGTTCACACTGCTGTCCCCCCAACCTGTCTTGGTTCCTCTCAGCTCCTGCCTCATGTGCTTGGCAAACACCTACTCATTTTAAAGCCTGGGTTCAATGTGACTTCCTCTATGAATCTTTTCCCCAAATGCACATACAACTCCCTTTCCCCTACCCACCCATCATGCAGATTTGACTCAATAACTTGCTCTTGTTATAGCACCTACTTGTCAGCCATCTCTTCCTTTAGATTCCCTGGCAAGCCTGCCCAGTAACTACCATAGTATTTAGTATCTACTTAATGTTTGTTAATCACACAAGTAAGTGGATTAGTGAGAACTATTTCTTTGATGCCTGCATTGCTCCTTGAGGAGCATATCACAACAACAACAACAAAAACCTTTACATGGATCCTTTTGTTTCTTGTTATCTATCCCACTGACTGTGTTTCCTCTTGAAATAACAAGGAAGATTAGATAAGCCAGCCACTTTCATGCTCTGTCAGTGGCTTGTTCTTTGGTATGGAGAATTAACCTTCCTTCCCATGGTCCCATCCAGGTAACTGTGTCATCGATTGGCTGATTTCCAACCAGTCTGTTAGGAATCGCCAAGAAGGTCTCATGATTGCCTCCTCGCTGCTCAATGAAGGGTACCTGCAGCCTGCTGGAGATCTATCCAAGAGCACAGCAGATGGGACAGCTGAACACCCTTTCCTGGACAACCCCGATGCCTTCTACTACTTTGTAAGCGAAAGGAACTACCCATCTATGCTCTTTGTCTTGGGCTGCTCTGGGAAGATTCTAGATTGAATTTAGGTCATATCCACACATGTAAAAGAAAAAGCCCAGTCCCATAGAGAGCTATTAGATAATGGGAAATGGAGGGAAGGAGAGAGATGTCAGGTGGGGAGAACCGGGAGATACCCCAAGTCTCGACAGCTGTCTCCCATGATTCAATTGAATCAATTAAAAGGAAACGATTATAGTGCACTGGTGATATGGTGATGGGGAATACATGGGGATTACAATTGATGTCAAGTATATATAAATCTAAAAAAATGAAAAAAAAATTATAGGGACTTTAGAAAAAAATAAAAGGGAGACATTATAAAAAAAGGAAACGATTATTTATTTGAATAGTTGTTTATAAATACATCTTTTAAACTTTAATATATTATTTTTATTTTAATTGAGGTAGCATTAGTTTACAACACTGTTTAAATTTTAGGATTATGACTTCATACCCCTTCAAAAGTCTGCTACTACACCACACCTTCTACCAAAGTTCTAGTAACCCTCCACCCCCAAAGGCCAATTGACCCCTGTACCCATTCATTCTTCAGTCTGCATTCTACCCCTTCCCCTTTGGTATTCACAAGTTTGTTATCAAAGTCTAAGGGTTGTTTTTGTTTGATCACTTGCTTTATTTCTTTATAGTCCACAGGTGACTGGCACCATGCCATGTGTTTATCTTTTTGACTTATTTCACTTAACATAATCTCCTCCAGTTCCATCTATGTTGTCACAAATGGCAAGATTTCATCTTTATTTATAGCTGAGTGGTATTCCATTGTGTAAACAGACCACATCTTCCTTATCTAATTATCTGTCATTTGGTACTAGGTTGTTTCCATATCTTAGCTTTTGTGAATAGTGCTGCAGTAAATATCAGGGTGCATGTATCTTTTTGAATTAATGTTTTCATATTCTCCAGGTAGACACCTAAGAAGTGGAATAGCTGGATAGATACATATGCTAGGTATAGTTTAAACTTTTGGAGGCTCTTCATACTGTTTTCCATAAAACTTCTTTTTCCTGTACATGATTGCCTTCATGTGCTTCTTGTCTTTTTGATATAATGTATTATCACAGGTGTGAGGCGATAACTCATTGTGGTTTTTATTTGGGTTGTCATAATAATAAGAGATGATGAGTATTTTCCATGTCCATACCTATTTTTATTTTAAACAAGAATTCATTTATTAAAATTTATTAACCTCTAATACATGCTATGCATTCTCCTAGTCAAAGGACATATAATAGTGAAAAAAAAAAACAGGTTAAAATTACAACCCTCATAGAATTTTTTTAGAGAGGAAGAGAGCTATGTAATCACAAAGTGTGACTGTATTTTTTCCAAATATACCTTGAAGTATGTGACTCGGTACAAAAGTGTTCATTCACGTCTCCTCCCAATCATCTTGTGTACCTCCCATGATAGGCTGACCACAAATTGCGGAATGTTATGTTATACAATAGGGAGCCTAAATTGGTCCACAAGGGGAAATCCAGCAACAGTGGATTTCTAGGGGAAATTTTGCAGTTTTGTTTCTATCTGTGGTCAGAGCACAGAAGTTAGGAAGCTACTTAAGAGAACCATCCTGCTTACAAAACTAAGTGACTGTCCCAGGAGAGTTTCATTTCATTTTGGGGGAAGTTTCACTGTCAGTAATTTTTTTTCCAGACCTTTGATCTTGTGGGATTCTAAAGATACCCACCATAGGGCTTCCTTTTCTTCTATATGATTTGTTTCTGCGTATAGTTGTGCACATCCCTCTTCCCTCCTGATCTTGGAGGAGGAGGCTGGACACATGCTCTTGGACTTAAAGTAGAGGAGCTGAGAGCCAGTAGTCATAACGGAGATAGCATTATGCAGGGTCTTATAAACTGGTCAAATTTTCCCTCAAAGGTTGTGGCCATGAGATCCCAAGAGAAAGGAGCTTTGGAGAGAAGAAATGTCCTGAGCTAAACTTGGACTATTGCTTGGGAAACATGAAAATGAAAGGTTATTGATAAGATCACACCTGAGTGGAGTCAAGAGAGCATCTGGGAAACAGAAACAAGCATCTAGAAACAGGAAAAAGGGGCGGGGGGGAGGGACGAGCTAATGAAGGACAGCTTTAGAAGTTCAGGTTGGGATGTGAACCACAGGGAAAAGGAGAACCAACCCAGTGACTGGAGGTGGGGGAGAGGGGAGAGACAATACGAGTAGTAGCAATATGCCTTCAACTGGTAAAATAAACTTGTGTTTGGTTTCCCAATAGCCAGACAGTGGATTTTTCTGTGAAGAAAATTCCAGTGATGATGATGTGATTCTGAAAGAAGAATTCAGAGGGGTCATTATTAAGCAGGGGTGTTTATTGAAGCAGGTGAGTGGCCATCTCTATTCTTTTCTAAGTGTTCCTCCTTATCAGGTTCTTTCTATTTCTAAATTACCAAATGGTATTTCATTTATTTGACTTAGAAAAAAAACTGAAAAGAAACCCATAGAATGAAATATTGACAAATAGCTAACTAGATGATCAAAATGACATTAGATCAGGAAGACCAAGGCAGGCAGGGCAGAAGATGCAGCTTGAATTAGGAAAACTCATCTATTTTCAAAATCAAGGGGAAAATATGCTTCAAGGAAAATATTGCCCTTTTGTTAGCTGGAGAAAAAAATTAATGAAGATGTCATCCAAAAGACAGAGATGTTTCGTATTAAAAGTACTTCCATTTGCTTATCTCTCATCTCTGCAAACTAACCAGGAATCAGGAATAGACCACATGCACAAGATGAACATCTTAAGTGGCAAAAAGCATCATCCAATTTGTGCATAAGACACGATGAAACCAAAACCAAGGCTTGCCTGTGGTCAACTCTACAGAAGCAGCAAAAGAGGAAGGTCAAATCTTGTCTGAAGACATGGACTCAGTCCTGGGGAAAGGTCATATCAGCTACCAGGCATCCGTTTGTACAGCCCACACAGTCTAGAGGCTAGCACTGTGGTGAACTGAAAAGTTCTAGTTACCAGAAGTCCAGGCACAGGATTTCCAGAAATAAGAGAATACAAAGGCTGGAGCTGAGCAAGGAAACTAGGGCAGGCTCCAAGTTGAGGAAGAAGTCACTGGAAGACCTGGGAATATTCAGGGTAAAACAAACTGATACCAGCACCTTATGGCACACCCCAAAGCTGCGTTATAGAGCTCAGGGAGATGTCTTAAAGGGTCTGCTCAGTAAAGAACAGGAGACTGACTCTGTGAGGAGATTTCTGTGCATGGTCCATGTGTCCCATGGGACTGGGGAATTTGACTTGTCTCATAATAGGACCCTAAACTTACCTCTTAGTGATTCATAGGACATACCTGGAGGAAAGTTCTGAAGTTGTGCATTTAATGACTTGTAAAAGGAAGGACTTTGCGCCAGTTGAGATGATGATCGAGATGATGATCAAAAACTGAGAGTGATGGTGCCTGAGGCTGTGGTGAAGATAACAGGGACTAAAAGAAAACCTACTTCTGGGTTTTCCTAACCCTTCTTTATCTGGCCTTTGATAGGTACAATTTAGCCTTAGTTAGCCCAGTTGGTGTACATCAGAGAACTCAGAAAACTTGATCCAAGCTAATTAAACCAGTTTCTGCATTTCGTGCTTTCTCAGCAATTCCATTATGTAACCAGGGCTGAGAACCAAATGCTAGTCTTTTCCTCAAAATGAATTATTCTATTGTCAAAATGAAACAGGGGGTGGAGGAAGCTTTTTGATTTAAATAGGGGGTGGAGGAGGCTTTTGAAGCTAGAGAGCCCCCCCCCCCAAGCTTTAAAAGATTAAAAGGCTACAAACTAGAATTAAGGGCTATAGCAACAGGGGCTATAGCTTAATAGAGGATAGTGCTTGATATAGGTTATTGTTTGCGGGTTTTTACCCATGTGCACAATTGCAAGAGACTTTAGGCTATAGAAACAACAATTATGGGGTTTATTTATAAATGGGGGAAATAAATGTTTATTTTATATATAAATGTTTATGTTATCTATAAGTGGGGGAAATAAAAATGTTTACGTATTACAAGAGGCTGGCTGCTTTATTTAGATAGTATTAGTGATGGTACATACTGGTCACCAGGAGTGCTGGGCAGCACTGTTTAGTAGCAATGACCACTATGGGCCTGCAGAGGTGGTGTTTAGGGACACCCAGTGTTACAGCTCTTGTGAGTTGGTTTATACCAACAATGATCAGTTCTTTGAAACATCAGTCCCACAGCATTTGGTGCTCTCTCTCTTTTTTTTCTTCCCTCTTAAAGATTTATTTCTTTATGAATACAAGAACTGGGGTACAGGCCAGAGGTGCGGGGAGGTGAGAGAATCCACCAGAGACAGAGTGGGGAGCAGAACAGGCAGATCGATCGAAACACACTGCTGAGGGGAGCAGCGGGCAAGGCAGGAGAGGTCTGCTGCGCCATGCTGGCCGGGGGCAGGGATCGAACTCATACTGCAGTGGCTGCTGTTTACTTCACAATGTGTTACTTAACCCACTGCACCACCAGGGAGGCCCCGGGTATTCTTTTTAGTTAGTGTTAGAGCTAGGACTAAGACCAGGTCTCTACAGCGTCCTTCAGTGTCTCTCTCCTCAGAGGGTGGCTGCTGGAGGCCTCCCTCCTTTCTTTGGAGACTGGAACTGTCCTCTCTTCTTTATGGCTCTTCTCTTTTTTGCAAGGGCTCTTCCTTGGGGATGCCGCTTTTCCGGGCTCCTTCTCCCTCTGGGCTGCTGCTTTTTTGTTTGCTTTTTTGATGTCCGATGAGTTGCTCCAAATGAGTGCACCAGGTTTTCTTTGACCCTGGCTTATATTCACTTTCAGGGTGTTCCCCCCCCCCCACAGTCTGATTGGTCCATTTTTAAATCCTGCACCTGATTGGTTTGTTCCATAATTCAGGAAGTGCAATTGACAAAAGTGCTCTGCCACCTCTGACTTGTGGTGAGAGGCAGAGGCAACAAAACATCAGCCAACCCACAGCTCACACCTAATTGGTTTATTCCTTGATTTAGGTAGTATACTGCTACATAAAATGTTTCTGAGGAGTAGTTGCCATAACTAACTTGCAGTGGAGTAAGAGACCACTCCTTCTGCCGGCTGCAGTCTGGTAACAAAACTACTGTTGAAACAGTCAGCTTTACAAAGCTTCCTTATAACAGGAAGAAAGCAAATCTCTGTGCATTCAAGGAATTCTGTTCTTTAACAATATTCTTTCCTCTAATTTTTCTTGGGAGGAGGGAACAAAAACTTCTTCTATTTGAATTGAGGACCTTTTATGTTTCCAATTTCCTAACTGAGTGGTTTATAACCCAGGTTCATATTATAATCACCTGGGGAAATTATTAAAAATGTCCTTTTTTATTTTATTTATTTATTTTATTTTAGATTTATTTAATTATATTTGACATTATTGGTGGTTCCCAGGGAGTTCCCACCACCATTCCACCCGTGCACCATCACCTCAGTCCCTTGTGCTCTTTCTGCCCTTATCCCCCCAGTGATCCCTTTGGTTTATCTTTGACCTTTTGTTCTTGTTGTGTTTTTGGTTTGTTTGTCTGTTTGCTTGTTTTTGGCTGTAACTGATCATTTCTTAGAGCTCTCTCTTATTATTTTTTTGTAGTTGTTGTTCCTTTACATTCCTCCCAAGAGTAAAGCCATCTGATATTTTTCTTTTGCCTTCTGACTTATTTCACGGAATATAATTCCTTCTAGCTCCATCCATATTTCTATAAATGGCTCCTGTGTCTAGTACTAGGAGTTAGCCAGTGTTGAACTGCATGAAAGGCTTGGCATGAAAAGGACACTTGTGCACCACACCTTGCATGTGGGAAGTTAATGTGCCCAACTGGAGGGTGATCTCTTTCCCTCCCCCTCTTCCCACTACTTCTCCCATCCCAGGGAAGATAATTGTATTTGGGAGACATAATGAAGTCAAGAAGGAATCGAATGTATTATATCACATATTATTCTTTTAAATATAATTCATTCTGTTATGACAATGAACAAAATACTTAGTTTCTCAACCATATTACCTTCTCTGATGGAGACATAGGGGAGGAAAAATTTTTTCTAGTCTTCTAATTTCTTTGATTGGCCTAAGAATTAAAATGACATCAAACATGTTAACAGGAAAAATCCATATTTAATTTCCTAAATATGGTAAATTCACAAAGACACACAATGTACTTTGATAGCCAGGAAACTGGGGTATATATGCCATCCTAGCTAGGGAGAAGGGGTGAGAGCTTGGGAGTTCAAAGGGGAGGAAGATAATTTATTAGAAGATGGGAAGAGCAAATGATTTGGTAAGCAAACATTTGCCATGCCAGACAATGAAACACAAAGGAATTTGAACAAATAGGCCCTGCTAACACCCTCTGGGTCTACCACATTTAACCCATACTCTTTGTAGTTGTTTGTGATAATATCTCACTTCCTGAAACAGGCCCATAATCTGATTTCTTTTTGTTTGTTAAGGGAGAGGTAAAGAAAGCCTTCTTGATTCCACTGAGTCCTACTTGCCTTCATTTCAAAATGATCCATATATCAAAGTAGTTTATTTTGGGGGTGGCCTATTTTGCTCCCCAATAGGGACAGTGTGTTATACAGTCAACTCTTGAGTACCTCAACGGTTAAGGGTAAGCAGTAAACAATTGCATGGAACTTCGAGTTCCCCAAAACATAACTGCAAATAGGCTGTGTGGTTCAGAAAACCTCACCAATGCCGTTAAAAATACCTACTTTGTATGTTATATGTATTACACACTGTGTTCTTATAATAAATAAGCTAGAGAAATGTTATCAAGAAAAATCATGAGAAAATAGTTTACAGTCTGTGATGAGTGGATCTTTAATGTAAGTTTATGTTTTCTGTTTATAGGAAAAATCCACATATAAGGACACTTCAAACTGTCTTGTTCAAGGGTCATCTGTATGCTTTTCTTGTATCTGGGAAAAGCTCTGTCCTTCTTGGTGGGTGTATAGTTGGCGATAGGCATTTGTAAAGTGAATTAAATCAAGTATAAGTATGTGATGGCTCAGCAACAATTCTTACAAACCCCAGGCATTCATGCTTTCCTTAAAATTCTTCACAAAATACTCATTAAATGAAAGATGGCCAAATGGCCACTTAGTAACATCAAACTTTTGGTTGCATCACATTGTGATATCATTAAGGGCTCAAAGGATATGGGCTGACTAGCCAGAATTTGACTGATTTCACATTTCCTGTTATCTTCCTTTTCCATTGACTCATGATGACTTACTATTCACCCAGGAATTGCGTAAGAGAACATGACATATGCATCTGCAGGTCAGGAGGAAATGGTAAGAGGCAGACAGTTTAGTGACCTTATCTTATGAGCAATGTTACCTGAGGCAAAAAATAAAAAATCTTAAGAGGAATTTTAGAAGTTGATGTGCTGCAAAGGCCATTAACATGCCTACTGGACATGACACAGTGGATGCAAATTCTAATTCTAATTCTAATTCTTTTCTAATTCTGCCATACAATCACATACAGGGCTCCTGCTTCCACCCTGTGGGCAAGTAAAATACTCTTAGGAGATGACTTACTTGACCAAATGCTCAGCCAAATAACAGCTCCACTCCTTAGAACTTCCTTTAAACTCCTCTGACCTGGCATTTTGAAGGAGGCATTATTTGCTAAAATCACAAATGTTTCATTTCTTTCTATAGGAGCATAATGAAAATTTTAAAAAATTTCTATTTGTATCTGTCCACATATGGTACATTAGAAATAACATTGTATTGACAAGGTAGAAATTATTGCTATGTATCTTCTAACCTGATGTTTTTGCTTTGTTTTTGAAGTTATTTAAGTCTTTAGAATTTTCTGTGGGAAATCTCGGTTTACCATGACATTAAAAACAAAAACAAAAACAAAAAACAACCCTGCTATAACCCTAACTAAAATAATTGTAATTCATGGCAATTACAAACAGTTAGGAAGCAGCTTCTGTGCTCCAGGCACAGTGCTGGGCAGCAAAGGAGAAGTGATAAACAAGGCACAAGTTCTGCCCTCAAATTCACAGTCAAGGCTATTTCAGGGTTTAATTCTATTGGGAAGGATCACGTTTGTTTCTTTTTCTTCATGTCTGTCACACAGATTGTCCTTTCCCATTTCCATTGGATTGTTTCTGGATGTTAATCCCCAGTAATTTATGCTGATTATTTCAAGCATAACCTCTTATTTATATATTTGCTTACTTATTTTTACTTTATTATCTTGCTCGCTGACTTCACTTGAACCTCTTCAGCTGGTCCATACTGTATGTTGTCACTATATTCATTTTCCTAAAATGTGGTTGTAATTTTTTCACTCTGAATCAGAAGCCATCAATGACTGCCCCCACCTCTTGTTTTGCCAAGTCTCTTTCTACTCTTCTAACCTGGCCTCTGCTGTTCTTCATAAACCCTGCATTCCAGCCCCGCTGGCCTAAGTCCTCAACATCTGAAAATGCCTTGTGTATTCTCAAAGCTGCTGTTTACTGTCAATAGTTTTAAAATCCAACTCTTTGCTACTCACCTAACTGCTGTGTGTCCCACATGGATACGTGTTTATGAGGTTTTCTTTGACACCCAAACCCATACTTATATGTACTTCACTTAATTCCTTTGAAACCTATTATCTATACCAATGATTTGCTTTGGACATCTGTTATTTTCTATTTCCACATAAGTTATGAACTCTTTCAAAAGCAGGTACGTGTCGGGCCTCTCTGGTGGCTCAGTGGGTTGAGCAGCACACTGTGAGGCAGGCTGCAGCCACTGTGGCACGAGTTCGATCCCTGCCGCTGGCCAGGGAGGGGACCCACATGGCGCAGCAGACCTCTCCTGCATCACCCGCTGCTGCCCTCAGCAGTGTGTTTCAGTCGGTCTGCCTGTTCTGCTACTCACACTGTGTCTGGTGAATCCTCTTGCCTCCCGTGACTCTGGCCTGTACCCCAGCCCTTGTATGCATAAAATAAAAATCTTTAAAAAACAATAACAGGTACATGTTTTAAACCTCTTCAGAGACTGTCCCCACCCCCTACCATTACCAAAGATAGTGCATTGTGCACAGTACAGTAGTAAAGCTGGGAGATAATCTTAGAAATAATTTCACTTAGTAACTTCTCCACTGTGTATTAGCACATTGTTTATTAGTGCCTCTTTTCAATTTAGCAAAGACATATGCAGTATGGGTACTGAGTGGTACTAAGAATTCATTCCTTCTTTTGTGTTGATCCTGGATACAGGGGCATAGGAGGAAAAACTGGAAAGTGAGGAAGTTCATTCTGAGAGAAGACCCTGCGTATCTGCATTACTATGACCCCGCTGGAGTGAGTTGAAGCCTCCACTGCAGCTCTTTGCTGGGTTTCCTTTTAACCTCCTTTCTGCTCTGTTTGTATTCTTGTTTCCCTCCTGCCTCTTTGTCCTTTTTCTCCCACCCTCCTTGACTTGAGATCTCAGTGTGGAGATGGAAGGAATGGAAGAAGATATACCCCACTGGCAATTATTTGGTTGAGGTTTTTTTGTTTGTTTGTTTGCCTCAATCTGATATTTTCAGGAAAACTCAAAGTCATTACAACACTTTGCTCTTTATTTAATGTGCAAAAAAGTGATATTTACTCTTTCAAGCCAACTTGGATGAGAGCATTCTTAAAGTTCAGTCATTTAAGCTGTTGATTATTCAGTTTTCTCCTCAAGAAAATGAGCAAACTCTAAAGTGTAATGACAATTGCCTGGAGTGGAACCTCAATTTCTGCTTGCAGCACAGGCCTCTTTTGTTCCTTCCTGTGAGGATTATACTGCTGTGTCAGTTGTGTGGGGTCAAAAACATGCAGTTCTTCCCTCAGAGAAGTCAGGTCCTCAGATCACTCAGAAAGTGGTCTTTGCCACTTTCTTCCAGATAAGAAACTCAGATTGATTTGTGTCTCCTTATCCAGCCTCCTGTCCCTACTGAAGTGTAGGGTGGAGGATATGGAAGCAGTTTCTTTTCACTTCCCTCTGCTTACTATTTGGGGGATTTTGATCTATATCAGAGTGACTTTGTGTAGTGTTTGCAATTGCAGGATAAGGTATATCTATATATTGTACTTTAAAAAGAAAATTCCTGACTCTTCTCTCTTCCAGGGGGAAGATCCTCTGGGCGCAATACACTTGAGAGGCTGTGTGGTGACTTCAGTGGAAAGCAACCCAGATGGTAGGAATGAATTTTTGTGTGAGAGAAATATGTTCACTCAGGGTCATTGGCCCATAGTTGGGCATCCTAAGCCAATGGCAATCAAGTATTCACTCAATCAGTCAGGCATGAGCGTGCATGAATTTATAGTTTGAGAACCTTAGAAATGTTGCCCCTTGAAGTGACACTGGATACCTTGACTAAGTCCTTGAGCACTGCTGAGAAAAATTCTCAGCCCTGGCTTTGATTGAAAGACAAGTTATCTCCTGATGTCTATAATTGAACCATGTCATGCTTTAAAGGGGGTCTTTTGCTTATCCACACCAGGAAATATCCTACAACAAAAGGGATGTTTGTGTGGTGAGACAATATGGTTGGTGGATAGTGCATGTGGGGTAGGTCTGTGCTTGTTGGTTAGCAGATGACTTGGGATGAGTTGCCTAACTAGTCTGGGTCTTCATTCCTCTTCTGGGAGAAAGAAGGTCAGACCAGATGACCTTTGGGCCCCAGATCACAAGTCTGTGACTTGGTGATTGGAATTACCATACTAGTGGAGATTGACTTCTCAGGTGCAGGGAACAAGGTATCACGGGGAGATATGGTTTAGATCGCCAATGCCTGGTTTTGTCCTGTCATTTTTGGATTTATGATGCTATAGAGACTGACAGGAAAATACTACATCTGCAAAAACCTAAATATTTACAGTTCTGGACTGCTGACTCCCTTCTAGTTTAGTTCTGGGACAGGGAGAATTTTGTCTTTGCTTTGAGATGGATATTTTAAGCCTTTCAGCAGAAACTCCAACTTAGCCCTTGCTGAAAGCAGTTTAGGTTCTACTGGTAGTACTGGTGTTGGGTTTTGGTTGTTGGCCTTTTTTTTTTTTTCCTTTAAATAAGTTAAGGGTAAGTCCTTGTTTTATATTATGAATAGAGAAAAGCTACTTGTTAAACACTATTAGAAGTTACTCACTGGTGAATACTTTTGGTGTGCCGAATAAAGAAATTTCATTTGATTGTAACCCATTAAAAATGAGTCTTTTACTTATTCCTTAAACACACATGTATACAGATATGATCATGTGATATGCCAATTATATAAATACTGTATATCTGGTTATGCAGTGGAAAAAAATATATGTTTAATCATATCACAATAGTCAGTTTGAAAACCACATATTTAATTCTCATAGACATCTCAAAACATTGGGTTTTCATTCCTTGTAGAAAGGTTAATTAGGTGAACTTTTTGGGGTCCATAGCCATGCACCAACATTTACTATCTCTTTTACCAGTTAAGCGGAGTGAAGAAGAGAACCTCTTTGAGATCATCACAGCTGATGAAGTTCATTATTTCCTGCAAGCGGCCACTCCAAAAGAGCGTACTGAGTGGATCAAAGCCATCCAGGTGGCCTCCCGGACTGGGAAGTGAGGATAAACCCACAGAGCTTCATCGCCTGCCTGAGGGAACCCCACAGATGAACTCAGTCTGGGGCCTGTCCACTTCTGGTGGTGGATCAGTAAGAAAGGGCCTAAGGGTGGAAAGTCTCCATCTGCAGGGGATCTGAATGCAACTAACCACGTGTGCTCACTACAGTGTTCGCCGAAGCCTCTCTGCCACTGTTTGTGTCTGCCAAGTAGATATAACAAGTTGTGTAGCCTTGGGACACTGCTTAGCCTCTCCAGGCCTCAGGGTCCTCTTCTGAAAAACAAAGGAGTTGAACTAGAAGATCCCTAATGCTCTCTCTAGCTTAAAAACCCAAATCCCCTCTGAGTGATTCTAATATCCATGGACATGGAAATGTCTCTGGTTGTCCAGTTGGCATCCTTCCTTGATTAAGCCTGCTTCAGAATCTGAGGTTCTTCCTTTTAAAACCATTGCCAATTCATACTAAGCCATAGATCTCCCTCATTCTCTTGTCTTCTCTTGCTTTTGGCCAGGAAAGCATGTATCAAAATGAAGGAGAACTCACTTCTTCCTTCCTCAGACTATCCAGAAACTTCTTGAGAGCCAGCACTGCAGTGTTGGCTTTTCTGTTGAAGCCTTATATCACTTACTCCAGCCTGAAAGGTTTTATCTTCTGAGAAAAGACCTGAATAAGCCAGGAGTAGATAGGGTTCCTTCCATGTCCCCAAGTCAATCAAGCACATTCCAGTCCTACTGGAGGTTGATCTGAGAACACTCTTTGTCCCTTTGTATGCCATATTTTCTAATCACAGTAGGGCAGAAGCTCCAAATCTGTGAGATTTATTTCACTTGAGTGTTTACCAAAAAAGTGACCAGGTGGGTTCTCTTCATGGTTTCTCTCCATGAATGAGGGGCCTGGCAGCTGTGTATATTGCCCCAGCTCCAGAAAGTAAAGGGGCTGGACCTCAGGCTCTCCGGCTGGGTATGAATTGGTACAAAGATACCACTGAAAGGACTTAAGAAAGTGCTCACGGTGGTGGCCATCAGAGCTGTGTGGAGGTTTCAGGTCTCCAGTCAGTGACATTGTGGACATGCCAGAGATTCAAATACAAGTTGTAGCAGTTCCTGTCCAGTCTCTGAGGGGCCTCACTGACCCATTATCAGCCAGAGGGGTCTGACCTAATTCGAATTGGGTACCTATTTCCAGTTTTTGACCATTTCTACTAATTAGTGATTTTAATCCTAAGTTGAGAAAGAAGGTACCCATTCTGCCAGGTATGTGAATGATAGTGTGCTTTAAATTTTAGACTTAAAATTTTAAGGCCTCAGTGAGGAGAGTAGAAAACTCTTCCTGATTTTTTTAAACTCCTTTCTTTCCCTCCTGCAATTGCATAGAACATTCGCAAGTTGTTCTACTCTCAGATTGTTTTATCAATGGTGTAGTGATAAAAGACTACCTTTTCTCTGATTCTTTAGTAAACTATCTATTATCTCTGGCATAAAGATCTTTATGAAGAATATCTTTAGTATCTATCTTATTAGGACTTACACAGTGTATTAAACAGCTTCCAATGTTGAAAGTATTTATTAATAAGGAGTCAACTTTAAGTTTTGAAATAAATATGAATGTGTTTATTGTCTTTTGGTGTGATGCTCCTGACATTTTGCCTCCCATTAATGGTTCTGTAATTCTCCAACCCATTTTCATTTACTGAGGGTAACACTATTCTTCATCTCCAAATCATTCCAATGACTTTATGAATTTTTTTAAAAAAATAATAACAAAGTTGGTTTATTTTAGGGAATAATAAAAATATTGGGAAAATAAAGATATGGTTTAAGGGAGTAAGAAGAGGTATGAATAGCTTGTTCATTGTTTTTGATTTTGTAAGACCTTGGTTACAACTTTAAAGCAAGCAAAGGAGTCTATAACTGGTCATAACTAATATGGATACTGTAAACTAATTGTTCACAGTAGGGGAAAATAAGGTTCCTACTAAAAGGTCTCTATTTATGACTGAGTAGTATGTGCACTGCTCGACTCCAGTGGACACTATTCATATCATAGTCTAGGTGACTGTTACTCCTTGGGATTTGCATTATACGATCTCCGCTATTGCACATGGTAGCCTGCAGAGAAGTGAAAGTACTATTATGTACAACTGATTTCATGTGCCAAAGTGGAAATTTAGAGTATAGATGTAGACAGTACATCTGAACCTCTTTGGCCTAGAAATCAAGTAATAGTAATAGGCAAAGCTCAGTAATAGGCAAATCCACATGGGTCTGAGCCCCAGAATGACAGACATTTCCCTCAGTGATGTGGACAAAAGAACATTCAAGCTGTCAGTTCCATTTGAAGAATGTTCAGTCAGAAATAAAGGGTATTTGGCATTTACCCAGGATTCCTGTGGAGGAGAAATAAGGGGATAGTGAAAGTTACGAAAAAATCAATTTAGCTTACGTAAAGAATAAGCTTACTTTGGAATGATAGCCCTTGATGTTGGCTTAGTTTCAGGGCAGAGGAAAAGTAAAATTTAGATGCCGTTGGAGGAGAGAAATGAGGATGGGAGGAGAGTGTTTCTGACACCACACTTGTTATTTGACTCTGACTTGGGGAAAATGCTCACAGGTGTTTGTGGGGCGGTCACGTGCTACAGTGGGAAATGAAGTGATCGTGAAGACTGGGACCTGGGTCTGAATCTCTGGTCTGTGGTTTAACTGCATTTTTGTCACCTCTGAGTATCAGCTTCTTTATCTTTTTTTTTTTTTTAAAGATTTATTTATTTATGCATACAAGCACTGGGGTACAGGCCAGAGGTGTGGGGGGTGAGAGGATTCACCACAGA
>JAGFMF010011895.1:1263979-1308847 GCA_019455555.1 Galemys pyrenaicus
CTGGTGAGATGGTGATGGGGAATACATGGGGATTACAATTAATGGCAAGTATATGTAAATTTTAAAATATTTTAATAAAAAAAAAGACAAAAAAAAAGACCACAATATGAGCTCTTACCGGAAAAAAAAAAACAAAAAAAAACTAACCCTTGAAAACTGACAATAGAACTGAAGCATCCAGAATGGAGAGGTGGGGGAAAGGTGAGAACAAAGAGGAGAAGTAGCTAAGGACCTTGGTGGTGGACTCTGGGGGATTTGTAGGCCATGCACTGTAATAGCTATACCTGAAGAGGGAGGAGGAGATCTTATTCTTCAAAAAATACCAATGGTAATGTAAGCTCAATTTAAAAAAATGCAAAAAAAAAATGCCTTACATAACAGGTGGGATTGGATCAAAGATATCGTCATTTAGTGGACATTACAACTCATCACACTGAATATAACACTGTATGGGTATGCATAGGAAGTTACATAAATAAATTATGTAATCTAGTCATTCTTAGTGAAAGTTTGTCTTGAAGAAACTCGGTTGGCAAATCTGACCCACTTTGCTGCACTGAAGTCTATTTCCAAAAACAGAAATCATGATTTGAAGTGTAATTGTGAACCTAAGAACTAAATTCCAAAAAGCTCTGTGATTTCAGACTTGATGAAAATGAGCTAAGATTATTGTTTTTACTGTCTAAGTGAATACTGATACTATGAAACTGTAACAAAGAAAAATCCCTAAAATTGCAAGTAAAAACATTATAAAAAAAGAAATGCAATTATTTCCCAAAACTGACTTTTTACAAATATCTTAAGAGTGGTCAATTTACACATAAAAACATAGTGTAAAGATCGTACCCATATTTGAAAATACCTCCATGATCAGCAGTTTTCACTATGAATAAAAGTAAACATCTCTCCTATTTAAAGAATTTAAGGCTAAATTCTGCATTGCAAACTGTAACAAGAAGCATAAACTTGGCAGTGATATCTTGGTGAGGAAGAAAATGTGTGAGACTTTAACTCCAAATTAAAAGAACAACTGATTAAAAAAGGAAAATATGATTTGACAGAAGTGCTAATTAGAAAAAAGTTTTATTGTGCCTTTCCAAGTACATGACCTTGTACCATTTCGCCTTGAGGGAGGATATGTTACAGAAGCAATGTGAGCGTGAGAACAAGGTTATATTCCTTTTTGATGTTCTCTGAAATTTGCGATAAGATAGTAGGCTTAAAATCCAGGTAATGGTGAGAAAGAAAGGGTTGTTTGTTTTTTTAAGGCAATGAAAACTCAGATCATAGAGGTAATGTGCTGAAAAGTCATGCTTGGATGACTGTGTGATGAGGCAGAGCACAGAAGTGGCTGCTGGTTGTGGAAATCTGCCAATTCCAGTTCTGGGGTGGCGGGAAAAGGCAGAGAGGAAGAATGAGGAGAGACAGAAGGAGTGTGTCGTGATATTCCACCTTTAGGCTTTGGTGCGCAAAGTGGGGAGAGTCAGGTAGATTAAAGAAGAGTGCTTTCCCTGCTCTCAGTTTGAGATTCTGGGATAGACTCCTGTGTTGAGGTTGCATGTTAAAGTGGAGTGAATCACATCGCCAGGAGAGCCGTTGGGGACCATGAGGAAAGTAGCTCTAGAAACCAATTTAGAAACCAAGCCTCTTTTGGCTCTGCGGGGAGCATCAGGGAGCATGTAACCACACTTGTCATTGGTATGAGCTGGTTTTCCCACAGGTAATATTGGCTAGGAGAATGCATGGAACGTGTAGTTGAGATTCAGGTCTACAGCCAAGTGATAGCTAAGGGTAGACTTGATTAGCATGAGATCCAGCTGTAAAGTTCTACATGCATCAGATGTAATCAGAAGGAGATGCCAGTGGAATATCACAGAATAGTACCAGACAGCTCTACTTCAGCAGACATAAAATACAGCAATGAGAAGAAAAGATGTCACAAGCCTTCTTCAGTACAAAATCACATGGTTCCTCTTTACCTTTCACCATTTAAATGGAGTAGAAGGCAACAGAAATATAAGGCAGCATATATTTTCCTCAAAAGTTTGCTGTTTAAAAATACTATATGTTATTGAATTGGCTCAATGTTTGAAAAAATCTTTATTCACCTACGGAAACCCCGAGGTGGGGGACTTGCAAGAAACACCTGATCAGTTATAGCAGCTAGATAAAGGGAAAAAACCTTTTCTGTTATCTATATAAGCTGTGTAAGAAAAGCTATAAAAACATTCAGGATAATCAAATATTTGTAGTTTTCATTTTGTATTATAATTTACTTTCAAAATAAAATTTCCAATATTAAATAAATGTGTATGACACAATGTGCCATAGTTCAGTGAAAATCAGGCAGGTTTGATTATATCTTTCTCAGTTGATTTTTCTTGCATTCAGCCTGCTTCACTCCTGGATATTGCCAGTTTCGCCCCTGAAGGCATTTGCGGTTCATATGTTTCAAGAAATCTAATTTAGGGAAATCTAAAGACTCTTCAGGAACCCCTTGACTGTGAGGGAATATAAAATAAGGAGAGTAAAGAAAGCTCACATATTAAACTCACCTACTAAAAGAATCTTTCAGTAATTTCATGAAAAAATAGACACAAATCCAATTGAAAGTAGGTTTATGAAGGAGTTTGCTTCATTCCATGAGGGTTTGGGGGAAGGTTAAACTCTTTAGGTTTCCACACAAAAGTACATCTCTGTGTGATGTTTAAGTGTATTCTCTTTCCTTCTTTTCATCTTTTCTTTTTCCCTTCCTTTGTTCAACAGATGTGTATCAGATCCAGTGCTAGGCAGTGGGGATCTAAACAGGAATCAGACATGATGACACCTTAAAATACTTAGACATTAGTGAAGAAGACAGAGAAAGAAAGAGAACACAAGTAGAGACATACATAAAGTAGAATAATTGCAAACTGTATTTAAGTCTGCCTTGTGAAGGAAAAAGGAAATTGAAATGAAGAACAATGGGCATTTGGGGTGAAACTTTGATGGGTATCAAGATAAAGAAAGTCTTACTAGGAAAGGGACTTTGGCAGACTTGAAAGTAGGTGACTCCTGTGTCCCAGTTTGCTTACAACATTCCTGGTTTTTATTTTTTTTTAAAGATTTATTTATGCATACAAGCACTGGGGTACAGGCCAGAGGTGTGGGGGAGGGTGAGAGGATTCACCACAGAGAACAGGGAGCAGAACAGGCAGATCAACAGAAGTACACTGCTGAGGGGAGCAGCGGGCACAGCAGGAGAGGTCCGCCATGCCATGTGGGTCCCCTCCCTGGCCGGCAGCAGGGATCGAACTCATGCTGCAGTGGCTGCCGTTTGCTTCATAGTGCGTTGCTTAACCCACTGCGCCACCAACATTCCTGGTTTTTAAACTAGAAGTCTAACACCCCTGGACTCTCTTCAGTCCTAGGCAAGCCAGAAGGGCTGGTTATCCTAGTTGAAAGATGAAAAGAGCTAATGTTTCAAAGAGCGGGGGAAATCAGCACTCCCAGGAAGAGGGAATCACATGTACAAAAGCTCTGCGATAGGAAGGATCTTGACAGAGTCAGTGAAGGGTCAGTGCATGGAGGAAGCTCAAGGAACAAGACAGGAGAAGAAACAGGCCGTGACGCCACAGAGTGCAGACTATAGTAGAGTGCTGATCTGAGGTGCCACGGTAAAACACTGACAGTTTTTGTTTAAGGAGTGGTACAATTTTTATATTAAAAAATCTTATTTTTAATAGGGGCACTATGAAAAATGGATAGAAGGGGTCAAGATTACCAGCAAAGTTGGGATAATATGGCAGTGTCCAGGTGAATAGTGACGTTGGAGGGGAGGAGGCAAATAATGGGCACATCATGGAGGCAGAAAGGGAAGACCTCACTGATAGATGCCTGCAGGCATCTGGTCTGAGCAGCTGGATAGATGACTTACTACAATGAAGGAAAGTGGAGCAAGAAGAGGTACTTTCTGCTTAAATCTTCACTCTTCATATAGACTAGTTATACAGTTAAAGATAGATTTTATTTTATTTTTTCCAAATGAATATATTTTTATTTCATTTCCAATTAATATTTGTTTTATGTTAAAGACATTTTTAGAAATTTTTTAATTTAAAATTTGTATATATTTTACATTAATTTTCATTTTTGAACAGTGTATATTTCTCGTCTCCATGAAATTTCCATCATCAATTCACCCATGTCCCATCACCATAGTCCCTTGTGCGCTTTCCAACCAATTTGTTCTTTTCCCTCATCCTCCCCTCAGAAATGTCTCAGATTTATAGTTGTCTGTTGATTTTGATTTTTAATTTATTGTAATTGATTTTTTTTGGTCTTAGTCCCTTGATTGTTTCCTCTACATTCCTCCTATAAATGAAACCATCCAATATTTTTCCTTTTCTTTCTGGCAGAAAACATAGATTTTAGAAAATGTACCTTCCTACAAAGAGCACTCAATCCAGCATTTCAAACATGTAGTCTATGTGAGATGCAGCTTGGAACCATGGGAAGGGGTTATTATTTCTGGTCTCTGGTGTAACCCAGTTGACTTTTATTTTTGGAAAACAACACTGAAGGAGACAGATGATACGCTAAGCAGAACCAGAGGGGTAAGTTCAGAGACAGTCCAAGAAGGAAAAAAATTACCCCACACTTCTGTTTATACAGTGGACTTAACCTCAATTGTGTTATTTCTAGACCCATATATCCTGCCTGCCACATAACTTGGGTGCTTAAAAAAAAAGAATAAAAGATTTAAAAATGTACAAGCAAGAAAACACATTTAAATTGAAAAAAAAAAAAAGACTAGAAATTTAAGTGAAAGAATAAAAAAACTATAAATAAAAGGACATGTAGTGTGAGGAATGATTCAGAAAATTAAGACAATGGATTTGTTAAAAATTTAAAAACAGAAAAGATTAAAAGGGACATAAATTAAAGGGTTATAAAAAGGATAAAATATACATTGTAAAGTCCAGAATAGACAGGGTGAAAGCAAAAACTCTTGACCTGAAGATTTGGAAGGGTAAAATCATGACAGCGAAAATAAGCTAAAAGAGGAATGCAGAGGACAAAAATAGAGAGGCAACAACTAAAAAGGAGGAAGTGCACAAAATTTGAATGTTAAAAATTTTGAATTTAAATGTAAATCCCCAAGTATTTGTGAAATGAAGGTCTTGGAAGAAAAACTTCCATTACTTAAGAAGAAACAAATGCGACAAGTCACATGAGTGACCTTTGAACTGAACTAACTTCTGAGGATCTCCTGCAGAGATTCTTGAGGACATGGATTGCTTAAACTGTTAGGTTTGCCATCTCTCAAGTGCCTTTCTAATGTCAACACAGACTTATTAATCAACGACAATTAATCAGCCTGGAATATCACCACCAAGTAGTGTAAGATTTCTATTGCTTTAACTGTTCCTATTTGTTACTCCACAAAACAGTGTAATACAGAAAATACTAGAGGGAAAATATTTCTTGAGTGTGAATATATTGTTAATGCTTTATAAAATGTTAATATATATTTAATATATTTTATATAATATGTTTGTATTTTCCAACATGAGATTGGCAAAGTAATCACTTTGCCACAAGTGAAATAGCGCGATCACTCAGGAGTATTTTTACTGAGATTGGTTTTTCTCTCTTCAGCTCAATTAAGATTTAAAAACTGTCTTTCAGGTACTCAGAATAACCAAAACAATCTTAAAAAAGAACAAAGCTGGGGGACTCACAACACAGTCCATGATTTCAATATTTCACACGAAGCTACAGTAATCAAGACAAATGGGTAATGGCATCAGAATAGAAAGATCAATGGAATAGAATGTCCAGAAATGAACCCATATGCCTGTGGTCAAGTGATTTTTAACAAGGGTGTCAAGACAATTCAATGGTCTTGGAACAACTGTAGAGTGACGTGGAAAAGAACGAAGCTTCCTATCTCACACCATGTAGAAGAGTTAACTCAAATGAAGTGTCCGAAACAGACATGACCTGTCTAAGGACAGAAAGAGCAGTAGGGCTGAGGCAGGAATGGGGGAGGTGGGAAGATGGGACATAAATAACTATTACTCTTCATAATGGTACATAATTTTGCCCACTCATTTAATAAAGAGGAGTTGTAGGAATGAAATATTTCCTATGGAGGACCCTCTAAACAGTAACTATTTGCCTTAGGATAGCTATTATTATCTATAGACGTTAATCTTGAGCAATGACTATTGTGTCACAAATGTACTCTGCTCTAGGCAGGATCAGGGAAAAAAGAATAAAAAACAAAGTCATAGTGAAATAAAACTATACATCATAATTGAGCACATTTTTTTTCCATTTTGAGATGCTGACATTGTATACACAATAAAGTGTGTAATTCAAGAGAGGAATTTCCAAACTTCTTTTAAAATGAAGTGGAATTTTGCATGTGAATTTTAGTTACTTTGCTCAGCTTCCTAAGCCCCTTGGATCACTCTTTCTACCTAACTGCTTGTCGAAGGGAAAGAATAAAAACAAAACTCTAGAAGTGTTTTCTCCCCTTGGGGATTACCTATTATAAAGGAGTAGACTTATTCACAATGTCAGACAAAGGGTGAGAAATCTCTTCATGCCTTAATACTCTCAAACTATAAATGTCTAATTTCAAGGTCTTGGAATGGAAATAGTCCAAAAATACTTTTAAAATAATGCTCAAACAGAGCTCAAACAGTGGCAAAGGACAGCGCTGAAGGTACAGGACAGGCCACTGTAGTTCTCACCCATGGGCACAATCATAAGACCACTCCGGCTCAGGTTCCAACATCAACAAGGTTTATTTAACAAACAGGAGACTGGAAAAAAGAGTTTCTCGGGCTCCCAGCGGCTGGCTATCTCACCTGCATAGTCTGCAGTGTCCAGACGTCCCGAACAAAGGCCCATCATAGAAGATGAGGTGACACAGCAGCAGCCCGCAGAGGCAGCCTGAAGGCTGGACCGGACACCAAACAAGACAGCAATGGACTCCAGTGCACCAGTAGGTGGTACTGGAGAACCAGTCTGTGGTCAGCTATCTGAGCGCTGGGGCAGACCTACAGTGCTTTTTCAGGCAATGTCAGAGGCAGGGCCAGATGCAGCTGCCGTTGTGGCAGCTGAGTCTAAATGAAGATCTTTGGAGGTATGGCGTTCTAGAAGGATATGAAGGTCTGGTGAATCCCATAGATTTTGACTATTCGACGGATGTCTGTCTTCAGAGTCTGGGAGTAGAATCCTTCAAAGGTGTTTCAATGAATCCTTCTTCTCTCTTTGGAGGCTGGCTGCACACTGGCTGTTGCTCTACCTTATCCCTTCTCCAAGGCTCCCCCCACCCCAAAAGGTTGGACCCTTTTCTTTCTTTCATTTATGCACGTGCATTTGTATGTATATATTTTCTTGCATCGCTGTTAGTTTTTGGGTAATATTGATTCTCTCCTCAGGTGTAGGTCCAGTAGTTCTCCCACCACCATAGTACCTATGATCCATTACCACAGTCACTTGTGTTCTTCCCTTCCCTATTTTCACCCCTCTCTCTCCCACGCAGTTTGCTTCATGTCTATAGCGATTGGTCCATTTTTCAATTTAGCGCCAATCAGCCTATTATCCATTTTTCTTTTTTTTTTAAAGATTTATTTATTTATGCATACAAGCACTGGGGTACAGGCCAGAGGTGTGGGAGGTGAGAGGATTCACCACAGACAGAGCGGGGAGCAGAATAGGCAGATCAAGGAGGCACACTGCTGAGGGGAGCAGCGGGCACGGCAGGGGAGGTCTGCCGCACCATGTGGGTCCCCTCTCTGGCCGGCAGCAGGGATCGAACTCGTGCTGCAGTGGTCGCGGTTTGCTTCATAGTGCGTTGCTTAACCCACTGCGCCACCAGGGAGGCCCCTATTATCCATTTTTCAATTTGAGTGTTGAACACGTGAAGTGAGCTGGAACCTGACTGGTCCAGTTAGCTTGCAGCTGATAGGTCCATTCACTTTGCACCTGATTGGTCCATTTAGGCTCTCAGAGCATAATACAAAAGCTGGGGAAAAGCCCAGCCTAGGCCTGCCCTCAAGTCAAGGTAGGCTGTTGGGCCTGTTGGTTCCAGGAAGCCATAGCCAAATCTGGTTTTGCTGGGATCAGGGAGGGGGAACATCCACAGGCAGGCCTCAGGAACAACTCCCCCCTCCCCCCCAAAATAAAAAGCCAACAGAGGCCACGAGTACTTGGTAAGAGAAGCAACCATCACAGAGCTCCCATCTGTTACTTCAGTAAGACATACTCACACAACCCAACTTAGAAAACTACAAAATCAGTTGAGATTTGGAGAACAAACCAGTGGAAAATGAAATAACATCCCTATGGAAAATCATTGCACAGAACAATGGCATGGTTGTTCTTTTTTGAGCAAAAAATGTAAAATGTGCCTTTGGAGATTAAAGTAGAAAACAACTTGGCAGTCAGACCAGGCCTGAAGGGCCCCACTAGAGTGAGAATTCCATACATTGGACAATTAAATTCTTGAAATCTTGATTTCCTAGACTTAGAGGCTGTTTGTCGTTTGGGGGTTATAGTCTATTATTTTTTTTTTCCTGGGAAAGACCCCACTTCGTCAAGACTTACCACTTACTAGTTTACATTATGCTATTTGCAACAAAAAGGGGTTTGGACAAATACTGACTTCTGAGTTTTTGTAATAAGCAAGCATCGCCGGTGTAAGGACTTCTCACACGCAAGCTTGGCCTGGATTTTCTAGGGTAGTGCTCCCTCTGCTGGCAGCTGGGTAACATTGACAAGCTCTCCAGATGTGGCAGAGACAGAGTTGTCAGACTTGGGCAAGATCAGGTCTTTCTCCAATATATAAACTGTTTGACTTTATACAAGTTCCTTTGTCCTTCAGTTTTTATATCTTTAAAACAATAATGTGAAAAAACTACCTTTCAAGACTGATAAGTTAAATGACCACAAAAAAGTTATGATCAAGCAATGGAAGATATTATTGCAGGACAACTGGAGGGAAGAAAGCCAGTCTAATCATCAAGTTTGCTAAATACGATCTTCAATACTGTTGACTTTATGGATTTGAGAAAACATACATGTATTATATACATGAATATAGCATACAAATCAACCTAGGAAATTATCACTATAGTGTAAAGTGATTACATAATATTTGTAAAGTTCTTAAAAAAGCTTAGGTGAAAGATGTATATCTTAAATTATATATGACAAAAAGCTCTTTTATAAAATTCAATACCCGTTCCTAATAAAATTACATAAAGTAGAAATTAATGGATATTCCCTTAAAATTGTATGCATAATATAGCATATACTCTTATAATATTTTACATATATTTTATATATAATATAAAACATGTCAATTTATTTGTAATATATAATATATGTGATATATACTGTATATATTTATACAGTAACATGCTACATATATAAGATTAAGGGAGAGGGAGAAAGAATGTTATTATAATGGAGAAATACTAAATATTTTTTATTGCTAAAAGCATTCTCACTAAGAAAAGGAATAAGACAAGGATGTCTGTGATCTCCTTCACTATTTAATATTATATTCATATAGGATGAATTAATGCTCATTCAAGGAAAAAATAAAGGCATAAAATTAAGAAAAGAAGTAAAACTCTATTTTCAGGTGATATGGTAATATGTCTGGAAAACTCAATAGTCATTGATAATACTAATACACACAAATTAATTCAGCAAAGTCAGCAGGTTACAAAATTAATGTGCAAAAACCAATTGTGTGTTTGTTTGTAAATGATAACCAATTAGAAGACAAAGGAAATTCCCATTTATAATAAAGACTTAAAAGATACAAAGACTTGAAAATGAACTTTAAAAGAAACTATGTTTAAAACTTTATAAAAAGAAGCACAGTAAAAAGAAACTATGTGTAAAAGTCCTATGAGGAAAAACTTAAAAATACTCTGAAAGACAAAAGGAAACATTTTTTGGTCTTGTATATGATACCTTGACAACAAAAGGGTATTTATTAATTATTCCTAATAACTTTAATAATTAAATATATCTATTAACCTGTAAACATATAATTATATATAAGCTCTATTAGAATAATTAGTACTACTCCAATAAAATTTCAACAAGTATGATTTCTGAAACTAAATGGACACCAAAGTTCACATGGGAAAATATACATGCATAAATAGGAAAACCTGGGGGGGGATAAGTATCAATGAGGAGAGATAACACTATTAAATAATAATATACTAGAAATCCTCTAAAATGAACAACATGATATTAATAGGTGGACAGATCTTAAACATAATTGAAAATTCAGAAACAGAGTCAAATAAAAAAAAGAACGTTTATTTCATTAACAAACTGACACTTCAATAAGACAATTGCACAGTCATCTAAAAAAACAGTGTTGGATTCAAAACAAACGTCATACTCCAGGAAAACCCCAAATGGAGAAAAAGTGCCAGGCAAATCTTGAAGGAAACTCAAGTACATTCGTTTATAAACTTGCTGTGGGAAAACCTTTTAAAATCTATTAATTTTCCAGATAAGATTACAGAAGAGATCAGCAATAGGACTGTATTAATAAAGAGAAATTTGGTGGAAAAAAAGCACTGTTAGCAAAATTCAAAGACAAGTAACAAAAAGAAATGTAGTAACAACACATGTTATAAAGTAGTTATATATACAAAGTAGTCATAAACTAGAAAAGCAAAGATTCACATATGTCAAAAAATACAAATGCCTTTAAACATGTGAACTTCTCTCATGACAAGAGATGCAAATCAAATTTATAAGGAGAAAGTTCTTTTAACTGTACTGTATGTTTGAAAAATCTCATCATAAATCATTGAACAAAAGTTATATTGAGATATCATATCTCTTTAACAGATTGGCAAACACATAAAGCTTGAAAACACACAATACAATACAATAAAAGCTTCAAAACAATACAATACAATAAAAGTTTCAAAATACACTCTGAGGAAAATTTAGATCTGACATCATTATTGTATGAAAGTTAAAATTTCGGTGTCTGATTATACTGCTGTGTTAGCGTAGGAGTGTGTGTGTCCCTAGGAAACATGTACTATATGGTATTCAGATTCATTTTTAGATAACCTAGAACAATATTATTAACTGAACTACCACAGATTAGGAAGGATGTAGGCTGCAAGTGAATCCCACCTAAAAAGAGATTGGGGTGTTTACCTGTTGGTGGAAAGAAGAAGGAGGGCTACCTGGGGTGTCTCTGAAATGAGGAGCCTACCTTGCCTCCCCCAGATATGAGGGTTTCATGGGGGAACATATGTCCCTTCCATGTGGCAAATGGAACCTGGCAGAAGGAAGTCCTATGATATAGAATGAGGCAACTACAACAGGGCAGAAAGGGCGTGCCTTGGGGTGATCAGTCAGGGCAGGTCTGAGAAGGGATTGACTTACTGGAAAATGTTCTGCTTTGTCAGCAACCATTTTCTATTTCGTGGGCAGTGTGGAGCTGGGAGGGGAAAGGGACATAGTCTAACTCAATCTTGACTGTTAGAAGTACTCCAGTAATTTCCACCTTAACTCAGGCTCAGGACATTACTCAGCCTCATTACTCAGGCTAGGGTGGCAGGGTAAAATACAGATGCCCAGTTAGATTTGAATTTCATATAAAAATGCAATAACAATTTTTTTAAAACTGGGTCCAGTGGGATATTTATAACACATGGGTGCCACACACACACAAACACACACACGGCGTGATCTGCTGTTTATCTAAAAACCCGTAATTTTGTTTGCTCAATGTGACCCCTCTATGTGGCATTCCCTGTTCTTTCCCCCTTCTCCCTCTTTCCCGGCATCTGGGGGAGCAGAACCTACCGTAGAAGCAGTATGGCATGGGAGCAAGGCTTCCGTGCTGTCTTCTGCTTTGGCCGGCATCCTCTCCTCCAGGCCTCAGGAGTGAGTCACTGCATCTTTCCCTTGAATCTGCAGACTCCTCTCTTGGCACGTTCAGGGCTCAGGACCTGGGGGTCATCTGTGACTAACTCTGGCACATTGGAAATACCGCTGAGGACACGGTTTTAGTTCTCGGTGACACAACTTCTGCTTTGGGAGTTGTTCGCCAATTTCTTGGCTACTTCTTAGTTCTCTATGGAGCATGAGAACTTTTTTTTTTTTTAAAGATTTTATTTATTAAGCATACAAGCATTGGGGTACAGGCCAGAGTTGTGGGGGGTGAGAGGATTCACCACAGAGAACAGGGAGCAGAACAGGCAGATCAACTGAAGTACACTGCTTGAGGGGAGCAGCGGGCACAGCAGGAGAGGTCTGCAGTGCCATGTGGGCCCCCTCCCTGGCCGGCAGCAGGATCGAACTCATGCTGCAGTGGCTGCGGTTTGCTTCATAGTGTGTTGCCTAACCCACTGCGCCACCAGGGAGGCCCGAAGCATGAGAACTTTTTAGGATCTTCTTCGTGTCCCACCGAACTGAGGGAAACTTGAGGTTTCTCTCATTCTCTCTCTCCCTCACCCCCTCCATTCCTCTGAAAGTCCAATTATAAAATACATTAAACTTCTGTATTCTCTAATTCTAATGAACCTTAAATTCATGTGTTCAGTTTTCATTTCTATTATTGTACTTTTCAGTTCTAGAATTTCCATTTATTTCTTTTTAAAATTTTTTTTCTCATACAATTTCTGATTTTTATCTATTTTTGTCATTTCTACCTTCACTTGCCTGGCGTATTAATCATAGTTATTTTAAAGTCCTTATCAGAGCCACTTACTAACTCCCTTTGATTTTGGTTCTTTCTCTTGACTTTCAGTCATTTAGTCTTTTCTTTTGACTCGCAGTCTTTCAGTTCTATCTTTTAACATTACTGGTACTTTTTTTATTGAAGATATTACATATGAAAAACTGTAGATGTTCAAGGAGATGGTATCTCTTCTACTGATGACAAAATATTTGTATCTCTAGAAAATATAGGTGTGGGGATTTGCTCATTTTGATCAAATCATGGGTTTAGCTGAATTAAGACTGTGGCCCTTTTTATGGAGACCTCCAACTGAGATTCCTGGGTCTCCCCCTCTGGAGTGCGTCCTCAACTCTAATCACTATCTTCTAACCAGAGTGAGAATGCAAAAACTACACTCTGCTTCTCAGAAGTTCTATGATTAGCTTCTCAGCCTCTAATTCTGCAGAGCTTCAGAATTTGGCATACATTTTAAGAAGAAAACAATCCATGTATCAGATACAGTTTTCCATCTCTCCCCTCTGTTTGAGTACTCAAGTCTCCATTTACTGTTTCTCTAGCTTTTTTTGAGCTCGATTCCCTGCTCTTCAACTAATACCCTCCTTCACCACAAAGTCCATATTCTGTTTTTTGTTTTGTTTTGCATGACATCTGGAATTTCCAAACATTTCTCGGGAAAAAAAAATGGCACATCTCCAGGTCCATCCTTTTCTAGGATCTTGGTCCCTCTAGTCCTATTGTGTTGGTAGAGAGCCAATGCCTTTAAACAGGTATTTCTTGTTTTATGCCTGGCTGTTCTAGTTCAGCATTCTCTAACTTACCATTCTGTGGTTTGTTCTGTTTTTTTTTTGGTCAGATCTTCTATTGATTTCTGAGAGAGGAGTGATAAAATCTCCCATTATGATTATGGATTCCATTATTTTTTCTTATAGTTACATTCATTTTTTAAATTTTACATTTTCATGCTGTTATTAGATTCATACAAATGGAAAACATATCTTGATCTTCATGGTGAATTGTCTTTTATCATTTTATAGTTGAAAAAAAGCCACTAATGCATTTTACCTAAAGGTTTTATACGTCTCATATTAGGTAGACCCACTTTTCTTTACCTAGTATTTGTGTGGTATAGTTATCCATCTTTTTACTTTAAATTTTTCTAGGGTCTCTCTGGTGGCCTAGGGGTTACGTCTCAGTGCTATCATTGCTATGGCCTGAGCTCAATCCCTGGCCAGGGAGCTAACCCATATTTCGCACTGCAGAATGCTCCTGTCTCACACATGGCCCCCTTTAGCAGTGCATTTCAATGAATCCACCTGTTCTGCTCTGATGAATCCTCTCACCCCCTTCACCTTTGGTCTACACCCCAGGTCTTCTATTCAAAAAATGTTTCTGTATCTTTATGTTTTGTTGTATGTCTTGAAAGCTCCAGTCTGATGTCTTTAACTTTTCATTAGTGTACTTAATATGATTTATTTTAAATATTACTACAGATCTATTTGGGCTGAAATTCCCATCCTACTATTTATTTTCTATATATCCTGTTTGTTCTATATTGTTTGACATTTTTTATCTTTCTTACATTATTTTTTATTATTTCATTTTAACTTGGTATTCATATATAGCTTAGTAGTTATGTATTCCTTTACTATTTTTTCAGCGTGTACCTACATATTACTTCACATATTCTTGATTTTTCAGCATATAACATGAATTAGCTCTTTTACTCTCTTCTCAAACAATGCAAACTGTGAATTTTAACTCCATTTATTCCCGCCATCTTTAATACCATCATTATCTTCTATTTTACATTCCCTGTGTAGTTTAAACCCCACAGTCTGTGAAGTTTTGTCTTATACTTGGTTTTCAAGATTTGTCTCCATACTTAAAACTGTTTTTAATTCTCTATTTTTTCCTGTACTCCAAACAGATGAAATCTGAGGACATATTCTGTTTATCTTTGAATATATTTATTTCAAATCAATTCAAGAACTTTCCAAGTTTTTGTTTTCCTGAGTATGTCTTTGCTTCAACTTCCTTCTTGAAAAATATTTCCTCTGAGCACAAAGTCCTAGGTTATCAGTTTTTTCCTTCAGTATTCCTTGATCTTTTTGGATTCCATTGTTCTTGTGAAGAAGTCACTCTTTGGCTGCTTTCATTTTTTTTTTTTTTGTCTTTACCTTTCAGTTGATTTGCTCTGACATAGCTTAGTGAGTATATAGTTTTTGGTCATGTTCCAGATTACACGACTTTTTGAATCTGTAATTTGAATTCTTTTATTACTTGTGGAAGATTCTTAATCATTATCACTTAAACATTGCTTCTATCTCATTCTGTCCCTCCTTGTCTTCCTGGACTATAATTATTCACACACTGAACCTTTCATTTTATCGTTTACCCAGCACCATCCTCTCATCTGTAATTTTCAACCTTTTCCTCCCTTGTTTCATTCTGGATATTTTCTTTGTACCCTTCTTTGGATTCATTAATGCTTCTCCCTTTCCTCTTCTGGGTTTAAATGTGCTGTTTAATATGTGATTTTAATTTTTAGTTGTAAAGTTCTCACTGGTTCTTTTTATTATTTTCAATTCTGCTGAAATTCTCAGCATGACTTTTTTTTTCCTTTTTTTATTAACATATTTTAAAATTTACATATACTTGCCATTAATTGTAATTCCCATGTATTCCCCATCACCATCTCACCAGTGCACCATCACCTCAGTCCCCTGTTCTCCCATCTTCCCTCAACCCTCCCCCTCCCCACCAGGTGTCCCCAGTCTGTCCTTGTCTCCTCATTTTTGGTTTCTGTGTCTTTATTCTCAGCATGACTTTTATGTCACTGATTACCTCAAGCTTTGTTATTTTGGAGACTTCATCTGATAATTCCAACTGTGTATCCTTTCTATTATTTTTTATTATTATTAGTTTACTGTGTCTTCTTATTTATGTATGTGTCTTTCTGTGTGTGCATCAGACACTGAATTTTTTTTTCTTTTTAAAAAAGGTTTATCTATGCATACAGGAGCCGGGGTGCAGGCCAGATGTGCAGGGGGCAGGGTGAGAAGATTTACCAGAGACAGAGTGGGGAATAGAACAGGCAGATTGACCCAAATACACTGCTGAGGGAAGCAGCAGCTGGGAGAGACAGGAGAGGTCTGCTACACCATGTGGGTCACCTCCCTGGTGGGGATCCAAATGATGCTGCAGTGGCTGAGGATAGCTTCATAGTGCTGTGACTTAATGCTTTGTACACTAGGGAGGCCCCCAGACACTGAATTTTAAAAGTGTCTATAAAGACAATGTAAAGCCTAAAGTGTCAATAACTTTCTTCAAGAATTTTTTGTTTGTTTCTTTCTGCCAGGACATTACTGTTATCTCAATCCAGTTTCAGAGATTGAGATGTTTTGGTTTTCTTGTGATGATCTAAAAACTTCTAGATTACTCCTGTTCTGGGGGTGTAGTGCTCTTAGACTCAAACTATTATTAATTAAGGGTGTTCCTTTTTTCTTAGTAAAAGTCTTAGATTCCCATCACTTTCTTAGCTGCTCTTGCCAGAATTGCCAAACCCCTCAGTCATAGACTTGCCTCTCTAGTTTTTATTTTCCAAGAAACTGGTCCAATATTTCTTGCTATATTGTAGTTCTCTGATGACTTCAAGTGGATTAATTTTTTCTCCCTAAGTTTTCAAGTTGTCCTAAGTTGGAAGTTTTGTCAGAATGAACTGTTCTACCATTAGCAGAAGTATAATTTCTACATATTTAGTATTAATTTCACCCTTATTTTTCTAAGTATTTGCAATGGTTGGTGTCCTTTGCTAGTCTTAAAAAAAAAGGTTTATTTATTTATGCATTCAAGAGCTGGGGTACAGGCCAGAGGCGTGGGAGGTGAGAGGATTCACCAGAGACAGAGTGGGTTGCTGAAGAGGCAGATCAACTGAAATACACTGCTGAGGGGAGCAGTGGGCAAGGCAAAAGAAGTCTGCTGTGCCATGTAGGGCCCCTCCTTGGCCCGGGGGATCAAACCTGCGTGTTGCTGTGCTGCGGATGCTTCAGAGTGCCGTACTTTCCAGTGCAGTGCTCTACCCACTGCACCACCAGGAAAGCCCATCCTTTGTTAGTCTTAGCCTTTCACATTGGCGCAAAGTAAGAACTAAGAGTCAAGATAATAAAAGTCACTATAAACTAGTGGGAAGCTTAGTCTCTGAAGTCACAGAAATTTGGGATTAAATTATGACTTTGTATCTTGGTTTTATAATTTTTAAGAATTTGGAGAGGGTTTCTTGGGTTCTTGGAAAACCTAATTAATTTCGAAGATAAAATAAAATAATATTTATAAAGCATTTAGCATAGGATTGGCTATAGGAGAATAGAAACAGGTTGTTGAAAAAAGAAAACTTTATAGAAAATATACCTTTAAATGGGGAGATTTTGGTGATTAACACCATAATCGAATGACTTACTCACATAGAACAATTAGGCATTGTGTGAGTCTCAATGTGATGCAATAAGTAGTATATTACGCCATCTATGTTTCACCTGACTGAAATGATGAGACAATCAGAAATTAATTACAGATGATCCTATAAGATAACCAGCTTGAAGTCTTTAAAAGAAAAACCGGGGGCCCCCCTGGTGGTGCAAGAGGTTGAGGGCTGCACTGTGGGGCTTCCACAGCCACTGCAGCATGAGTTAGACCCCCAGCAAGGGAGGGGACCCACATGGCACAGCAGATCTCACCTGCCTTGCCCGCTGCTCCCCTCAGCAGTGTATTTCAGTCGATCTGCCTGTTCTGCTCTCCATTCTGTCTCTGGTGAATCCTCTCACCCCCTCCATGCCTCTGTCCTTTACCCTATTTCTTTTATGTATGCATAAATAAATAAAATCTTTAAAATAAAACCCAAAAGCAGGGTGACAATTATGATTAAAAAAGATTAAAAGGACATAAAAGTGATATGCATATACAAATCTTGTGGAGAAAAAAATCTAAAAAGGATATTTGCAGAGCATTGGGGATATTTATATATGAGTTACAAGTTGGAGTTTACTGAATTCACATGAAAATTTTAGATGTGATAATAACATTGTATATAGTAGAGAGTACTTATTCTTAGGAGATGTATGCTGATGTATTTTGGAGTGAAGTATCATATCTGCAACTGGTACTTAAATGCTTCAGCAAAATACTACTAAATAAATGTGGCAATATTAACCATTGTTATTACTAGGGCATACAGAATAGTTTTTGTTATATATCATAACTTTTTTGTGAATTTGAAAATTTCAAAATAAAAAATTAGAGGAACATTTTATTTCATTTATCAAATTTTTAATAAATAAAAATTTATTGAGCACCTACTATATACTTTATAGATTGATAGTAGTGATGAGCTAGATAGGTAAGATCATTTTCTAAATTTCAGCTTCCTCATGCATAAAATGGAGATAGCACCTTCCCATGAGTACAATGCTTGGTGAAGAATAGGCATTCAGGAAGTGCTGGCTATTATAAGCAATCAAACTTTGCTCATTGTTGATCTAATTTCATTCATTTCATGGTTGTGGTCTTTCAACTCCACTTTAAATAAAAATGTGTGATCTTTATCTAAGGCATTATTCTTCTCAATCTATTTACAGATGGTAATAATCTTCCTATTTTTGTGGAAGGTATTTGAAGTTTTGAAGAGATTATATATAAAGTCAAAGCAAAGATGAAATTAAAGTGGTCAGGAGAATGTTGTTTTTTCAAATTAGGCATGTATGTATGTATGTAGGCATGTGTGTATGTATTCTAATCTCTAAAGCTTTTATATTCATGTAGATTCTATTGATGGTTATGTCCTAAAACTGGGTTACAAACTAGAAGCAACTGAAGAAAAGTTTCTAAATTTGTTTTAAAACTACTAGGTATTGAACTGATAAATATTTTGTAATACTCAAAAGTTCTTTAATGCTCTAATAATCTCTCCACTTTCAAAATTGTGTATACTTAACATACTATTTTATCTATGAGTAAGAGCCCTCTTTTCTTCCATTTAACTCCACCCATTCATGATCTCAGATGCTAGTGGCTGGTTTTGATAAATGTAGTTTGTTCTGAGCCAGACTGGCACTCAACGCATTTATCATTGAGTTCCAAAACTTTCCTTTTGATGTAGACTATGATCATAGCTTATAACTTATTATATAATACTTATTTTAATACATAGTACTAAAAGAAAATTAATATTAATAATTATTAGATTATTAATATAATTTACAAAAGTAATATTTAAAACTGATTTGGGTGACCCAATAATTGAAAAGAATATGTGACAGTTTTCACTTATTTTCAAGTGTTCATGCAAACAATAAAACATTTATACTTTCCTATTTTCTTCTTACAGCTTTTGAGAAGACTACAACAATTATTCATTTATTTGTTTTAATATTAAGTGTTAGTATTTAATATTATAGGTTACATATTGCACTTTCATATAATCTTGTTCACTGGCAAGAAAATACAGAAATCCATTTATAATATACATTCTGGGTAAGATTAAAATAAATAATATGGAAATAATTTAACAAATCTTTATGGGGCTTGGGAACACATAAATAAATAAATGGCCCTGCTATTAAGAAGCTCACAGTCTAAAGGGGGAGACAAATAAGAGACCACTGAATGTAGTATGACAGTTTTGACGGTGGCATATACAAACAGTTATGGGAACATCAACAGGGACACTTAATCAAAACTGATAGAATTAGGGGTGGTTTCAAGTCAGGATAACGAGATTTACAAAAGAGTTTGTCAAAAAAATAAATAAAAACAACAACGAAAAAAGAGTTTGCAAAGAGAAGAATGGTGGATGAGAGGGATAACATTTCTATAGAAAGGCATGCCAACCAATCCTGGACATGACTGCTTGAACTTAAAGCCCTTCCAACTCTATAAAGACAGCAGGAGCCAATCAACTAGCATTGCTAGCTCTAACAAAGGGGATTTGTATAGAGTGGGACAACTTTCTGATATTTTGCAATTGTTAAATACAGGTTTTTTGGACTCATCTTTTGTGCTACAGAGTACTATTTAAGAAGAAAATCCCATACTAATTAAATGTTTTGAGGACACTTTACTATGGTGCTGACCACAGATTCAGAATGAACAAACTGGTATCCTGAGTACTGTATTATCTGCTTTTAAGAAAAAAATGACCAAGAGCTAAAATCCGTAAGTTGTATCAAAATCAGATATTTAGGGTTCTCTAAAATAATATTCTTCTTTAAATCTGGAGAATAAAAAAAGTAGCCGAAGGTACTGTCTTCATTATCTATGAGTAGATATCTAGACAGTGCTATAAAGCTGTCAGAAAGTCAGTTTTACAATCAAAATAGTATGGCAGTTCTGATGGTAGTGTTCTGAAAACTTCAGTCCCTGAGAACAATTCTAGGTCTGTAGGAAAGTAAGAACATCTTATTCTCAAGTTTTAGCCCTCTGGTCAGATTAATTTTAAATCAAACCACTAGTTTAACACATTTTAAAACGGTTTCAGTGTTTGACAATTCAATCTGATTCCGCTGAAATGGAAATTTTAAAGTTACTGAAATACAAATTTATTGTACATCTAAATACATTGCTAGTCATTTCATTTAGAGTGTAGTTATGTCTACCACTTGATGAATCTCTAGATCAGTGTCTTCAAATGGTTTCCTGAATTTCTGAATTTTCATTTTCATTAAGTATAAAATACCAATCATACTCTTATCCATAAAGTATTGCAATATACAAATATATGAAATACTACAATGTAGTATTTATATAGCAAGTAAATATCATTTCATGATTTTTTCACATTAGAAAACCAGAAAAATATTTTTCACTAAAGTGCAATATTTTTCACTATAAAGCTTTGCTTTGATAGTATTTTCTGTTTACTTTTCATTTAAATATTAAATATTTTTAAAAGTAAAAAATGAACAGATATAGATATATGTTTTTCAACCTAAGAGTTATTTTAACTGCCAACTCTCAAAGTTACAAAATCTGTTCATGCTTTTTCCATTTATCTTGTCAGTTCTGCTTCTAGAATGAGTGCCCATGTATCTGCATCCATCTGGCACATGATTTCTTCTGGTAGGCTAACAGAAGAATGTAAGTTGCTGAAATGGCCACTTAGCCATTTATGTTTCACTTGACTCTTCCGGTAATTCCTCTGTACTGTTTCCTGAAAAAGGTAAACCATTATCATTCAAGAATGTAGCTGGAGGTTGGTCAGTGAGTTTGTGACTAGAGAAGTTGATTGGCAGGGCTGAGAAGTAGATCAAGTATTTAATGTACATATATACTAATAAATGGATGTGTGCATGTGTAGAGTGAGTTAGAGATTTGCTATGGGGCTTTGATAAGGTAGAATGAGCAGTGGTCATGTTCCATCTGATTGACAGAAAAAATGGCCTGAGTTTAGGATTTAAAAAATGACAAGGGATGGGTAGAAGATAGTGGTTTTCAGAAAAAGAACAATAATTCAACTTGGACTCATGTTCAAAAGTCAACACACTGTCACTCTTCACATTAAGTCTACATCCTCCAAGTGGAAGGCAGAATTGGTTCAAATCTACTACAATAGCATTGTCAAAGACACTGCAGACTATTAAGATTAAACTTACCTTCAAGGAATAACCTTTTTCTACATCATTCTTTACTTCTTTTGGGCACACAGATTGTAAAGTCAAACAAGGTCCCTTCCATATGAAGTCAGTGTTCATTATTAAGTCATTCCAATCCTGGCATGTCTCTGAAGCTCTGCACAAACCCGGAATGTCCAGCAGACAGAAAATGTAACAAGTAATTTCTACAGGCAGCAGTTCAAAATAGTTACTTTGATTCTCTCTGTTGTCATTCTCAACATCCAAGGAGTTCATTTCTATGTTGGAATCTCCCAAATTAGTGTTTTTTGGTATGGCTTGATGTTTAGTAAATTATCTTCCAATGTAACCTTAAAGGCAAAGTTTAAACATACTCAGTTTCTTTAGATCAGACTATTGGTCCTATGCTGAACTAGTTTCTCTCTGGGTATGATTTAGTGTTCTGTAGGTGACCTTTTTAATGTATAAAATGGAGTCAACCATGCTTCTTTCCTGAGTGTGCACAGGCCAAAGGATAATATGTGAACTATCTTATTTCACATCTGAACTGCACATGGGAAATACTCAGTACCTTTCTTTTTTTAAAAAAAAAATATTGTTAGTTGATGGATCTAAATATGTTTTTCCATCCCCAAAGAACACTACCTAAAAAAGAGTCTTCACTATAATGTATTGATTAACAGAGATGAGTATTGTGAGAACACATTTGATTTCAAGTTTTATTAAGAAATGTTGAATATATTTTTAAAATATTGAGATTATTTTTGAAAATATATATGATTCAATTCTATTAAGCTCCTAAATACTTGTTTATAGGAACTGATGCCGTATCTTTAAAGTTTTGTTTATAATTTGTGATTTAACCATCAGTACAATGGACTTTAAATACTCTATACAAAGATTATCTACTGGTAACTAATGGCTGGGGTGCCCACATTCCACATAAATACTACCTGAAATGGACAAGAGAAGGTTGTCTGGTTAGAATGACACAGTTTCAAACACTCAATTCAGTTGTAAGAGTAGCGTTTTCATGGTCTATGGGCGTTATCCTACATGCACAGTTAATTATTAACTAAGGTGACTATCATAGAGACACTGAGGTGACTATCATAGAGACTAACAATTATAAACAAAGTTAGTCTAGATATAACACAGGTGATCTAAGACATAAATTCCAGTGTCAGGAAGTTTAAGGCCCAGTAAGTACAGGCTATGGAAATCGGTTGATAGCATAGAGCTATTTTTACATATAAAGACAATTCATATTTACTTAAACAGGGTCTACTCCATTTTGCACTTTCTTTTATAATCAGGTATGGCAATGCAGGGGGAGGTGCTTGAGATACACATAATTACTTTTAAACTCAGCTAATGACAATTCTCCCCTTGTAGGTGTTCTACTCACCTATATATTTCTGGATTTTCAAACATCACAGTCACTCCCATTCAACTGATTTTCCATGATCCAAACTAGGTATGGCGGTTAGAATTTTTTTTTAAAGATTTATTTATTTATGCATACAAGAACTGGGGTACAGGCCAGAGATGTGGGGGTGAGAAGATTCACCAGAGGCAGAGCAGGCAACAGAACAAGCAGATTAACTGAAATACACGGCTGAGGGGAGCAGAAGGGTGAGGCAGGAGAGGTCTACTGCAACATGTGGGTCACCCCCCTGGGGAGGGGGTGAAAGGGGGGCAGGGATCGAACTCGTGCTGAAGTGGCTGTGGTTTGCTTCATAGTGCGTTCCTTAACCCACTGCGCCACCTGAGAGGCCCTAGAATTTTAATGTCTGTTGAACAGACGACTTCCTCTTGAGGGTTTAGGGAAGTAAAAAAGTAAACTGATAAAAACAAGATTATGAATTGAGAGCACGTTTTTTGCTATGCACCTCATCCCTCTTCATCAAAACAAACTGAAGTCAGACCATCGTATTCGTGAAAAGAATTCCGTACTAAGAACATTACTCTTGTTTGCTACTTCTTACTGGGGAATAAAATGCTTGCCTCCCATCATAGCTATATCACAAGAGGAGAATAGAAGAGGGGGATGATTCATTCTTCAAGACCCACGACTGTAACTTTCAGAACCAACTGTTCAAAATAGTTGTTTTGACTCTCTCTGTTGTCATTCTCAGCATCCAAAGGGTTCATTTCTGTATTGGATACTCTTGAATTATTGTTTTTTGGTATAGCTTGATGTTTAATAATTATCTTCAAATGTAACCTTAAAGGCAAAGTTTAAACATACTCAATTTCTTTAGGTGTTTAGATTTAGGTCGTGGGTCTTGGGGAAGTTCCTAACCTTCCACTAAGCATCTTCAAAGTCGTTTTGCCTGGGTATCTGGGAAATTACCCAGCTACCATCCCTTCTCCTTAACAAACCGAACTGCTAAATTGCCTCTTCAATGAAGTTATAGCTCATCTCTCCTTCAGATTCAGAAGGAAGGATCGGAGACAGCGCAGAAGGTGAGGCGGGCACCACTCGGCTCCTGGGGACACACCCGGTTCTTGGGGACACACCCGGCTCTTGCGGACACCGCCCGGCTCTTCGAGACACCCCAGCCTGTCCATATCCTTCAAGTCGGTAGGAACGATCCCACGTACAATCTAAATCGCCCATCTTGCAGGTTGCAGCTGCCCAAGCCCAAGGAACACTGCGCACTGACAAATGAAAAACAAATGACAACCGTCAGCACTCACCTGTCACCACGTCTAAAGACCGCTGAGTAAAGGCAGCCTTGGCGCCGAGGCCCGCCAGGGGCCGGCTGTAAGTCAAGCCCCTCTCACCTGCAGAGCCGCGGCCCCGCCGCGGTTCTCGGTTTAAATTCTCCGGCACTCTGGCTCCTCCCTCAAACCCCCCCTTCCGGGCCCCGCCTTCCGGGCCCGTCCCGAGCGCCGCGTGCGGTGCCTTCTGGGATTGGCCGCTTTCTCGGGGTCTAATTTTAGCAAAGGGGAAAAATTGGCAATGGAGGAAGAAGAAAGGACCAGAAGGTCCTGGGTCCCTCAAACGGGGTGGGGAGTGAGGAAGGGTGGTGGTGGGCGAAACGCGGGCTTTTAAACTTGACTTAGGCGCGGTGACGCGAGGCTCCCTGAGTGCGTCACGCTCCGGGCGCAGGCGGGGCTCCGGGCGCGCCCCGGAGCTCCAGCTGTGCTGTGTCGACACTCACCCGTCCCGTCTTTCCCCTCCTCCCCCTGTGTTTTTCCGGGGGGCCCGCTTAGGCTCCGCGCGTGTCCATGGAGAGCGGAAACCGCTGCGGGGACCGTCTCCTTGCATAGGGGCGCAATCCTCGCCGCCATGTCGGGGGGCTTCGAGCTGCAGTCGCAGGATGGCGGCCCCCGGGTACCTCTGGCGCCCGGGGAGACGGTGATCGGCCGTGGGCCGCTGCTAGGAGTAAGTGTGGCGGGGTCGGCCAGACCTGTGCCGGGTCCTTGGCCGGTTTACTAGGCCCTCCTCCTGTCCTGGCCGGATTCCCCACCACGCCAGCGCTGTCTATCCGGATGTTACGAGTTTGGGGGCTCACGTTTTCCATTCAACTGTAGTCAACTCACAAACGTTTCTTATGTTGCCTGTAAACAGCACTGACTCGTATAATGATAGTGTTCAATTCTCGGGGAGGGCAAAGTTGGGCGGTGGATTCAAATCCAGTGTGTTTTTGTATGGGCCCAGGTACGAATCCTTACATATCAAAATGTAAACAAAAATGTCCATTAACTTTACCGGGAGAATAGTTGCCTTCGAGGGTTGGGGAAGTTGCCTCATCGCCCGAGAAATAAAACTTTACCAACTTGTGATTTTTATCTTTTCAGATAAAATCTAATTTCTTTGAATATTTTGGTCTCTTGTGGACAGTGTGGAGCTCACTTTAATTGTAATAGTCTTTTTCAGTATTATCAGTAGCAAATCCTTATCTAGTGTTCCAGGCATTGATCTACCGACTTGACTTTTACCAACTTCTTAAATCCTTTCAAAACCCAATGGGCTGGGTGCTGTACTAGCTTCACTGTTTTTATGAGAAAGTTCAACAATAGAGCGTTTTTTTGAGGGGCATACATAAAGCATCGGGACACGTAATGCCACTAAGTTATACATTCTCCACCTTCTTCGGTATGTCTGTAAGTGAGAAATTTGGTCTGTTTCCCGGAATTCTGGAGCGCTCTCTTGCAATACATACTATTTTCATAATACTTGGCATTTCTTATTTGGTGGCCACTTTGTGGCACCTTTTGCAGACTCTCGCACTATGGGGCATGCAAAGGTGAATGAGACATGGGTTCCTGCTTTCTAGAAGTTTTCTCGCGGACTGTTCACATAAACTTGTGTCAGTATGGAGTATGGAGTATGGAATGCTATCCACGCTAACTGGTATCTCAGTGGAATCACTACTGTTGGCTTAGGTACTCCTTCCAGGCAGGAAAGGGAGTTCAAAGTTCAAGTGATAGGGAAGTCAGTCCTAAAGGGTGTGTGTGTTGTGTGAGTGTGTGTGCTTAGGTATATGTAGTAAGATTATTGAGAATGTTGAAGTTCTTTTAAAAAAAATCACTTAAATGTTTAAATAATATCCTGTTACTTTTCTTCATAGTTTATTAACCCTTGCAAACATTTGAAACAACGGCCTTGTAGGGTTTCTTTTCTTTTTTTTTTTTAATATCCAAGATAGAAACTTAACAGTGTATTTGCTTCATTTAGAAATGTCCGGTGACTAAATTTGATTTACTTAACAAACTATTACAAACAGAGTACTGTGGAGCTGATAAAAAGATGGGTGAATTTTTCAGACTCGTGCTTTATATATGTGACAGTAGATTGCAGACAAATTGTAGCTTTATCTTTGAGTTAGGGGCTTGTTATTGTGAGATTAGCCTATTTGGATTTCAAAAATGGTAAGGAATAGAAACCAGTTACCTGGTCAGAATGTCACTTTTTATTTTTCCCCCAAATGATCATTCAGTGATGAGATTCTATTGTCAAGTTTAGCCTTTAGTTATGAATTATATCCTAAATATGTTGAAGGAAACAGTTGAAAACAAATAAGTAGCCTTGTTTGTTTTTAAGATTTTAAACTTAAAAGATTTTAAGCTTTTAGATATTTAAGATTTTAGAGCTCACAGATGCATGTTTCTTTTCTGCAATGGTTAAACCCAACATAAGAATAGCTGTTTCAGACAACAGCAATATCAGTGAGGTGTTATTTGTTTGTTTGTTTTGTTTTTTAGTGTCAGTGAGCAAGGACTTATTTCCAAGTGGGAAAACTCAGAAAGGTCGTTGTAAATTTATATCCATCTGAAATGGATACCAATAAGGAGTGCTGAACTTCTTTTACTAAAAATGAAGCTTTGAACTTCCTTTGAACATCATTTAACCAGCCTTGGTTTTCTGAGACAAGTTTCACAAACCTCTGTATCTCACAAGCATAAACGTTTGTAATTTCAGTGTGTAAAATAGTTTTGGTGCTGAAACAATTTGACACGAATGTTTCTTTTTGCAGTGGTAGGAAAACACAGGATACTTTGGGAGAACAGAATTTAGTAATGTTTAGTTCCTTTTTATGCCTTTGGCTTTAGTGTGAGTCATTAGCAAGCTTGATGGCCTTTTTCTACTAGGTTGTAATTCTGTTTCATGATCTGCAATAATTATTAGTTGCAAAATCAGGTTTTGCAACAGGATTATACTACAGGGAATGATCCTGAGTGAAAGCAGTCATTCTCACACATTACAAATTATTGTATTATTCCATTTATATGACGTTAATTAAAATGGCAAAATATTAAAAATGGGGAACATATTTAGTGGTTGGGATTAAAGAAGAGGGAAGGGGAGCAGGAGGGAATTGGGTATGTCTATAAAATAGTAATATGAGGGGTTTTTGTGGTAATGGAAATGTTTTGTGTCTAAACTATGTCAACATTAAATCTAGTAGTGATACTACACTAGTTTAGCAAGATGTTATGACTGGGTAAATAGTACAAAATATCTTTATGTTATCTTTTAACTATCTACAACTATATGAATGAAAACATAATTAGAAAAAAGGGATTTACTGTTCAGCTTCTCAAGCAACAGAATCTTTAGAATAACTTATTTGTTGTATGTTTTTCTTTAGTTAAAGATGATTACACTCAAATGAAAACTTTCTGATTTCAAATTTTCCTTGTTCTGTTTTGATAGCCAGGGTTATGTGACACATTACTTTATGACCTTTTTTCCTCTAAAAAAAATAGGACAATACCAGGTATCTAGTGAGAATTAAAGGCAAATGTAATTGAAGGGACTCTTTTAAGTAAAAAGATAAAGAGGCCCTGTGTGGGGATAGGTTAGTTATGAGCTCTAGTCTGGACTCCTCACCGGGCATTAGCTCACCAATTTTAAGAAGGCTACAAGAGTCTCACAAAGTTTTCAGTTACCACTCTTAGCTGACAACTATGTCCTCTTCCTACTTTTCAGGAACCCCATTTGCTGCCCAGTTAGTCCAACTCAGTTTTCTTCCCAGCTGCCTCCTCTTTGTCCCCTAGGAGGGGACACCTTGGGTTTTGGTAGATACTCAACACATGATCTCTTATTTTCTGTTCAGTCTTTCACTCTTCCAGCACTCAATAAGGCTACTTATAATGTAGGTATAAAAAGGTTATCATGGAATTAAGTAGCAATATTCATGATGAATTAAGTGTACAACTTTTCCTATTTTATGACTATAAAAAATTCAGAAAGTAGTTGATGAAAATATACTACAGTCAAGTGGGAGAGAGAAGAAGTAAATAGAGGTTACAACCTCAAATGGAAACTGGAGTCAGGTGGGCACCTTGAGTGACTGAAGTAAGAGTTACTGAAGTAAGCAGAGAGTAAGCAAAACAATTCAGGGATACTGATAAATGACAAGCAGTGTTCTATATGACAACTGCCTCAGTGTTGGGGAGACCACAGGAGAGGGATCTGTAATGTACTCCTTGCTCCCCACTCTCTTTCCCATCTGGTAACAGTGTCCTGTCAGTTTTTCTCAAGACTAGAAATGAAATCACATGTTATATTTAAAGTTTTGTTGTAATATCATAAGCCAAATAGAATTATGTTACATAAACAAAGGGGTATTAAAAGGAACCCCCATTAAGAGGAGGGACCAGAGAAGGCTTCATGAACTTGGTCACATGCTGAGCTGTCTTTGAGGTATTAGAACTTAGAATTTGGTTAGTGGAGAGTGGGTTGTAGGGAGGAAAGGGTTCATCAGTCTAAATGATTGTATGATCTAAAGCTTTAAATTAGAAAGTGTAGGGCCTATTGGTTAATTGAATAAGTTCTGACTGGATGTGTGGGATAATCACAGTACATCAGTGATACCATTCAGATTTTATTAGGTTTCTTTGTGAAATAGATTTTATTGAGCAGTTTTAAGGTTCACAATATAAACTTGAACAGAAAATACAGAGTTTCTCATATGTCCTCTATCCTCGATAGCCTCTGCTACTGTCAACATCTGGTAACAGAGGTATATTCAATGAACCTACATTTACAGGTCATTATTGCTCAAAGTCCATAGTTTACACTAAAGTTTACTCACTGCCCTAAAATTCCTCTGTGCGTCACCTATTCCTTTTACGTATTCCTCAGCTCCTGGCAACTACTGAACTTTTTACTGCCTCCATAGTTTTATGTTTTCCAGAAGTGTTACTTAGTTATGAAGGCTTTTAGATTAGCTCCTTTCACTCAGTGATATGTATTTAAGGTTCTCTATGTCTTTTCATGGCTTTTTAGTGATGCATATTGTTTCATTGTGTGGATGTGCCTCAGTTTATCCATTTTCCCACTGAAAGACATCTTTCTTGGTCATTTATAACTTTTGGTACCTATGAATAAAACTGTTATAAACATCTGTGCACAGATTTTTGCATGAATATAAATTTTTAGATCATCTGGGTAAATATCAAGAAATAAAATTGCTAGAATGTATTGTAGAGTATATTTAATTTTGTAAAGAAACTACCCACGGTCTTCCAAAGTTGTACCATTTTGTGTTCATAACATCAATGAGGGAGATTTTTCCACATCCTTACCAGCATTCGGTGCTGTCAGTGTTTTCGATTTTGGCCATTCTAACAGATATATAATTAGTTACTTTGTGTGTATGTCTGTATTTGTGTTTATGTATGTGTACAACACATTTGTATACATGTTACTTATTCATTTCCCCCTAAATTAATGTCTTTAAATTCTCATTTCCCAATTACTGCTCATCCTTAACTTGCCATCTTCTCACATGCTTTTATGCCTTTGTTTGAGCTCCTTTTTCTGGTAATTTGATTCTCTAGTTGGTGTCTGGGTTTTGTATTTTTAAAAGTTCTATAGATTATTCTTTGAGAAGCCAGAGTAGAGAGCAATTTCTACAAACACTAAGTCGAGTGCTTGGCACTGAGTAGATCTCTAAGAAATGTCTGAACTGAACTAATTAAATATCAGAAGCTAATTTTCCAATGTTCCCAAGTGGGATTTAAACCCAGTCTTGTCATCCTAAGCTCTCTCTTTTATTTTTTAATCACTGTGTCCTCTCTATCATAATATATTATTGATGAGGATGAAGTTCTCACTTTTGTATCACATTTACTTATGCAAGGAGCACTGCAAGCCAAACATTTTGGGAGATTTCACATTTTTATGCATCAACTCAGCATAATATCATATATTGGTTGACAATTCAGCAGCCTTAAATTAGGAATGCAGAACATAGTGGCTTTTTAAAAGATCTAAATGTCATAAAAAGAAAAATATGATTTAGAAAAAGTAAAAAAAAAATATGTAAATGATCTTTATTTTGTCAGTATTGTGAATTAAATAGGTGTTTGTGAGGTGGTTTGATAACCTAACATGTGAGGTTTGGTCCCCATAAAGGGGTCAGGTAGATTTAAATTGTGGGTCAGTTTCCCCTGCAAGGGTCAGCTAGGCTTTCTTTAATAGTCCAAAGTAAGTCTCTTACAATAAGTGTCTCTGATATGGGAATGAAAAGTCAATGAAGAACCTGAAAATCTGGGAAAGTCTATTACCAGCACATAAAGAATGCAGATTATTATAAATTGAGAGCATTGAAGTCCCGGACTAAGAGAAACGTTGTCCTTATCTCAGTCCTTTGCCTTTTTCTTAAAGTAGCAATCACTGCTCCCTCTTTTTATGGCCTATAAGAATGTAGTTTGAGAATGTCATCCAAATGTAGGTTAATCTGTAAACCTGTCTTATCTGAGAACCTCATTTTTACTCCCCGTCATATGTCACGTGAAGCCTCCTGCTCTCCTTGATGCTACAGGTCCTTAAACACAGCATATATATAGCCATGTAAATTCTCCACATGCATGCTACTAAATTTTGTTGTTTTTTCCTACTTAACTGTCTGATGTTGTTTGTTAGTTCAGCTCAACCTCTGAAGAACCCAGATGGGATGGGAGAATGTCCTTCTCTGCCCCGAAACTATTACTTATATTGGAAAGTATATTCACAAGTTCCAAAAAACACATCTAGTAGATTAAAACCTTAAAAGAGAGCTTATTCTAAATTGGAGTGTGCTTAGAGAACTTCAGGCCAAAATCAAGTCCATTTCATTTAACTTATTCTTTCTTAACATTGGAAATGGAGCTTTGCTGACATTCCAAGTGCAATAATATTAACTATCTTGTATCAGCTGACTTTAGCTCTATTGGTGTTGATGACTGAGTCCTGCCCTCTGTGCTGGATCTAATACTCTTGAGATAAAACCTTTTATGATTTATCAGTTGGTTAATAGTTATCAGCCTAGGGTTTTTGAGTTCAGATTTTTTTACTTGTCACAAAAGTAGATTGAGGAAAGGATTTTATGCATATTATTCCTAAAATAGATCCCGTGCTTCTTTTTTTCTTATAATACAAGCTAAAATCCAATACCACATGATATTCTTTTCCTCTACCATGTACGTTTGAATTTGTCTATTTTTTGTCTGTTGTCAAAGGAAGAAACTAATCAGTCTTGTGTGAAGGCACTGTAGATTATAAAGTATTGTACAAGACAGTTTTTATTCCCTTAGCTCTTGGTGTGTTACGGAGTTTATATTGGAAAAAACCAACAACAACCACATACATCTTGCCTCTTTCCTGTTCTATAAGCTTCCTTGTGTTTGTAGAAACCAGGATAAATTGGAACATTTACTCATGACTATGTTATACCTGTTGATAATATTCAGAAATTTCTGTCGAAAACATTTTAAGAAAAATTACCTGGTGTTGGTTTTTAAGTAAACGTGATATATAAGCAAAAATGAAATGAGAAGTACCCTCAGGCCTGTACCCCAGTTCTTGTATGCATAAATAAAATCTTAAAAAAAATGGAACGAGAGGTAACATTTTATTATAACTATTTCTGAATCCAATTGTAGCTTTCCTGCTTTTCTTTTTTTTTTTAAAGATTTTTTTTTATTTATGCATACAAGAGCAGGGGTACAGGCCAGAGGCACGGAAGGTGAGAGTATTCACCAGAGACAGAGTGGGGAGCAGAACTGGCAGATGGACTGAAATACACTGCTGAGGGGAGCGGCGGGTGAGGCAGGAGAGGTCTGCCTCTCCATGTGGGTCCCCTCCCTGGCAGGGGATCAAACTCTCTCTGCTGTGCCGTGGATGCTTCACAGTGCAGCAGTCAACCCGCTGCGCCACCAGGGAGGCCCCTGCTTTTACTTTTTATTTTTAGAATTTGGAGAATAATAAATAGAATAGAAACTTTGAGTCAAAACAGCTAAGCATTTCTGCTAGTAGGATAAGAATATCTTCATTTTGCTTAATTTCAATAAATGTGAAAAATGCTTGACAAATCACAAATAGTTCTTTTAATCTTCAGGTTTTTTCATACAAATGTCATGTCTTAGAAATAGAGAAAGGGGCCTCTCTGGTGGCGCAGTGGGTTAAGCAACACACTATGAAGCAAACCGCAGCCACTGCAGCACTAGTTCGATCCCTGCCGCAGGCCAGGGAGGGGACCCACATGGCATGGCGGACCTCTCCTGCTGTGCCCGCTGCTCCCCTCAGCAGTGTACTTCAGTTGATCTGCCTGTTCTGCTCCCCGCTCTCTGTGGTGGATCCTCTCACCCCCCCCCCATGTCTCTGGCCTGTACCCCAGTGCTTGTATGCATAAATAAATAAATCTTAAAAAAAAAAAAGAAACAGAGAAAGGACTTGTACTTACATCATAATACATAAGATATTCAATTCAAAATCAGAAAATTAAAGATAAGGGATCCACACTATATCAGTACAAAAATTATATAGAATCAGCCCTGTCCCCATTTAAAAAACAATATGAAGAATTCAAGTAAAATGGAGTTTTTCTATAGTATGTGGGGAAAAAATTGCTGTCATTTTAGTTGTTACTAAAAAAGTATAGGAGTGATTTCAGCATTATCCTTCAGCCTATACATTCTTTATTGTTTCTTTTCTCAGCTGTCCATATACTACGCAAATCTTTTAATATTAAGAAAAGTTCTTCTATTTGAGTGCTCAGTTTTCATATATGTATATAAAAATACATTATGCAATAACTTAATCCAACTTTTCCAATAATAATTTCTTTAGCATTAAAGAATTTAGCCTGGTGGCCTAGGGGTCAAGTCTCAGTGCTATCACCACTAGGGCCTGAGTCTGATTCCTGGCCAAGGAGCTAACCCACAGATGGTATAGCAAACCTCTCCTCTGTCTTGCCCACTGCTCCCCTCAGCAGTATATTTCAGTAGATCTGCCTGTTCTGCTCCTCACTCTGTCTCTGGTGAATCCTCTCACCTCCTCTTCCCCCACTGGCCTACACCCCAGTTTTCTACAAAAAACAATTATGATCTAATCATATATTATCTCCTTTAATCTAGAACTATTCTGTCTCTCATGACATTAATGCTTTTAGGAGTCCAGGCCAGTTGTTCATAGAATATCCACATATTTTGATTTGTCTGATCGTTTCCACATACTTAGATCCAGATTAAACATTTTGGGCATCAATATTCTGTAGATGGCTTGAACTCAGAGCAGCACATCAAGAAACGCACTTACCAGCTGTGTGAGCCCTTGATGAAGGCGGGGTGGGCCAGACTTGTCCCGGTGACGGTATCATTCCTTTCAGGAGTTACCTGTTGACTTTGAGACTTCATAAATGTTCTGTTTCCCATTAAGTTTTCACCTGAAAGTTTACCTCAACTGATCCTTTATGGTTATTACATTGACAGTGACCACCTGAGTCTTTTTCAGCATAAGTCCTAAGTCTTGATGCATTTGGTATTTCTTTCCTATCTTACATGTAACCGGGTTTGTGGTATTTTTTTCCTCCTAGTTGCGCTTTAGATGTAGGATGTAGGTATTTTCTTTGCTTTATTTGGCAGTGTCTGATTTTTTTGGAGGATGTGTGGTGTGGTTAGAATATAGATGGTTATAATTAATCCATAGGACACTAATTCCTTAATTTTTCCTATTACTATGACTAAAATGTGAATGTCTGATTTTGTGAAGTTTTCATTTAAACCGCATGACTCCTGGTAATCAATAAGGATACTTGGGTAAGCCTCTACTACCTTTTTCACTTTTCTCACTAGCCTCGAGCCAGCGTACTCTTTGAGTTCTTCAGTTCTTTGCTTTTCTGTAGACTTTTTCTTTCCACTTGCAGCCCAACACCAATCATCTCCCCACCACACCCCTTAACAGTGTTAATAGCAAAGGTGTCTTTTAAATCAGATTGCTTAAGTTCCAATCATAGTCCTGGTCTTGCTGCTTATAGGTTGTGTAAATAATTACTTAACCTTTCTACACTTCCATTTCTCATCTATAAATATATAGCTGTTAGAACAGAATATAATAGTGTCTTCTCTGTTGATTTTGTAATGATTAAGAAAGATAATACATGATAGGTGTAGAACAGGACCTTGGGCTTGAGAAATCATTGCTGTTACAGTTAATGTGAATGTATGGATATTTACTCTGTACAAAGAAAACTGTCAGCTGTTAAATAAAGGAGGTCATAAGCTCTTTAGGATAATAAGCTTGTGATCTACCCCAAACCCCATGTTCTTCCATCCCCCACCACCATGAAATTAAGATAAGCTTTCATGATGATTTGTTAAACCATTACATTTTCCACTGAGAAAACAAATTATTATTTTGTAATTTACTAATTATTTAGAGGTATTGTTTAAAAGGAACAATTGTAGTTAAATGCCTAAATGATGTTAATTTCAAAGACTCTTTAAAACACTTTTTTTTGGGTACTCTAAAGATGTGCAGCTTGCATCGAAATTGTAGTGTGTAGAATCATGTATCCACTAGAGGTCACTTTATACACATTATCTCAATACTTTACAGTAAATTACTCAACTATTTTTTCTGACTAGCATCAGTGAAACCTATTTCAAAGAAAGACTGATGGAGGAAAAAGCCCATTATAGCCTCCTGCAAAAATATAGTTTTAAAATAAAGAAATCCAAGCTGGACTATTACAGGAACCATCGTTATGTGTCCTGGTTTTATATTTGCAGATTTTTGCTTTGTTGGTTAGAAAATTGATTTGTATTATTAAAATTAACAAGAAGATTTTTGTCCCTATTAGAAGTAAAGGTACTTTTCGTGCCGAGCCACAGGCTAATTTGCATTTCTTGAAGCTATTTCTGAATGACTACAAGTAGTTATAGAGTCATCTATGAATATTTTTCAGATATATTCCTTTTTATTGATTGATTGGCGTACTACTTACTCAAAAAGTGACCTATACAGTAACCTAAATTCTTTAGTCTTCAAATTTCCAAATATGTAAAATATGAATAACTGCTACTATGTGTCTCTGTGAAAACTATATGTGAAACTATCCAGTGGCACAATCTATGCAAATGCAGAAGGAGATTATCAAGTAACTGCTGTTGTGTTTGACCCACAAAGGCATATTAGGGACAGAATATAAGAATCTCCAAATTTCTGTCTTATCCAACAGAATACATTATTATTATTAGCTTATATTTACGTTTCTGATACAGCTATCGTGGCTAATATTGAATGTTTTTAAAAAGGATTACCTTTCACTTTATTTTCTGAAATGTTCTAAAAAATTGACTATAACTCTGTGGAAAATTCACATATGTAGAATTCATTCTGCTGTGGTACTCAATGTTACTATTTTTATATAGTCACAATCTTAAGTGTGGAACTGCTGTCTGGTTAAAAAAAGTGAGTACTGATTTCTGGAAGTGTCACATTTTTGCAGAACTAATGGGTTTAATTGAATTTGGGCATTACTATCATCTGCTTTTACAGATAAATTTGGTCCTGATGTGGCTAGTAAGTATCTGCGTTGAGATACCAAGAGATGGACCATGTAATTGTAATATTAGGTGGAGTTAGTGCTTAAAATGTTTTCATTATATGTCAGCTTCAAATTATATAGGTAATCTTACTATTGTATTTACAGCCATGCAGAGAAGTCCTGACAATTTCAGCCTTAAAGTGCAGTTTCTAAACTTTGGTATGAAGAAATGATGATGAGCATAAGTAGAAAACAGATGGCTCAAAACAGGAAGCGAGTGTTTAAAAAAGTGATAATATCTTTTTCATTGTCAGTATTTGGTTTTCACTGCATCCCCTCCCACCTTCCTGTTCCCTTTATTACTGCTGGTGGCCCTAGTACTCAGTGCAGGTCTGCCTGACCTGGTCTGCCTGTAGCCACAAACCTGTAGTCACACACTTTTTGTTTACCACATGCTGCTTTTCAAACCGTTTGCATTGTAACATACTGTGTATTTTCTGCAGTTGAAATTTTTTTTTACTAAGTACATATTATACATATATTCCTCATTTTATGAATTTTATTTATCAGAATTCCCACTAAATGTCTGTCTGGAATAGAAACCATCATATTAGTCTCTAAGGATCTGTTAGTTTCCAACTTTTGAGTTTCTGTTCTGTCATTTATTCTGTGATGGGGCAGGTCCCGTAATCTCTGAGTCTTTTCATATCTGTCCAAAGAGTAGTCAATTCAATATACAGTTGTGGTGACCTTGTGGTGCAGTGGTAGTTCCTTGGATGCTAGATCAGAAGGTTCCATGTTCTGTATGTTGTTGAATGAATCAATGTATTTCATATCTTGACTACTAAATTTAGAAACATTGCTACGGGTATTTTTCCTTTTTTGTTTGTTTTGTTTTTTAGAGAGATGGCCATTTGAAATTTGAATTTTTTTTTCCTTTTGCAGATTACAGACAAAAGAGTGTCCAGAAGACATGCAATTCTTGAGGTGGTGGGTGGTCAGCTTAGAATTAAACCGGTAAATATGTTATTCATGCTTTATTTTAACATTTTGTCTTCCAATTTTTTTCTGGTTCTTAATTAGAGGTGTGTGTTTACTTTCTAAGACTATGGAAATAGGAATTAATGTCAGAATATATCCTTCTTGATACCTGCGCCCCTATGTTTATTGCAGCACTATTTATAATAAGTAAAATACTGAAACAACCCAAATGCCCAAAATATGTGAATGGATCAAGATGTGTGTAAATGCATATATACACAAATGTGTATATATACACAATATACAATACTATTCACCAATCAAAGAAGATGAACTCATACCATTTGCAGCAGCATGGATGGAGCGGGAAGGGATTATGCTCAGTGAAATAAACCAGAAAGAAAGAGGAAAATATTGGATGGTTCACTTATAGGAGGAATGTAGGGGAACCAAATAAGGGATCAGGAAAATAGTAATTCTAAAACAAATTAAAAAACAAAATTAATAGGCACTGCAAGGGAAGGGGCAGGAGAGGGGTCAAAACAGGGCAGGGAAGAACACAAGGGACTATGTTGATGGTGTATTGGTAAATTAGTGGTGGGAATTTTACTGGAACTACACCTGAGAGGAGAAAGCATGCATTAAACAAAAAGGAAGAATGATGTAAAATTTATTTTAAAAAATATGTAAAAATAAATCCTTATTGCTGGAAGTTAATTGGGAGATAACTATTTAAAGTACCTGATTTTCCATAGGGCAATTCTTATATAATTAGAATTTTAATGAAAGACTACTACTGGTTCATGTTTACATTATGATTGTGTTCATAGTGCATTTTACAAATAAGATGTTATAAGAAAGTCCATAACTATGTAATAATGGTTGAGGGATGGCCGGTGACTAAAGTTACTTTAGTCTTATGAGATTGTATTTTACAGATTTCTATACCTCAGTATGTACAGTTGAATATTTCTAAAATTTACACCTTGTTCAACTTTAAAGTTTTAAAAAATAATTTTAATTTGAGAGTTCTTGCTGAAGGCTAGAATTTTAATTGCTTCCTCTATAGTCTGAGCCCTGATGTTTTATTGGGACAGCAGTTTTGAGACTATACTATGTGATTATTCTATTCTATTTGCAAAATTTATTGTATAGAAGAATGAAATGAGTGTGTAGGGTCCATTTATTTTGGAATAAATGTTGTGCTGATAAAATTATTCTATTTTATGTCTGAAAATTAAAGTTCTGCCTCAAATGATATATAAAATCCAGTTCCAAGTGGATTAAATGTGAAAGTCAAAAGAATAAAGCTATTAGAAGATAATATGAGAAAATGTCGTTATGATCTTAGAATAGGAAGTGATTTTTAAATAAAATATAAAAAGCAAAAACAATAAAAGGAGGATTGAAAAAAGCCAGTTACTTGAAAATTAAGAGCATTTTCTTATTAAAAGACACTGAAATAAAAATGGAAAATGTAATAGAGAGAAGCTATTTAATGCACATATAATTGACAAAGAAATGAAATCCAAAATATATAGCAAATGCTTTCCATCAACTGTTTCGCTATGATGGTTGCTTCTGCAATCTGTATACGTTACCAAATTATATTTAAGCCATTACTTATTTTTCAGTTTTCCTTCAACTTGGAAATGCAAACATACTCTCAAATTAAAAAGTGCCTCTGACAATGACAGATGAATGCAATTAGGGCAGTTTCTAATTTGTACTCTTAATGGGATGAAGTTCTGTCTTTTTCTTTCTAATATTGCTCTTTAAAAAGGGTCCATCTCTTAGCAGTTCTTGTAGATAGTGCACGAGGAGATAATGTTGGCTCATGATGCGATGATGGTGGCTTTTTTTGTGCGTCATTTAAATTAATTTACAGTCTGGTATCAGCAGGGAGAAAATGCATTATAAAGGCAAACTGTCCATGTTCTCAGTAAATTACTCTATCACCAGTGGTTGGTTGTGTCCTGAGGGTGAATTCAAAGCTTTTTATTGCATTTTAATAAAATCTCTGGTTCTTGGATGATTGAGGGAGTAGTTTTATAACTACATGCAAATTGCAGAAGATTTTTCTCTTTTTGGCAATTAATGTCAAAATATGTATCTTTGGATGATTGTATTTTTTTGATCACAAAATAAAATTCCTGACTTATAACTGCCTTTATTCCCATGAAAGCTGAAATAGCTGTAAGATACTGCAGTAACTTTTCCACATCTAATTTTGTGAGGAAAAAAAAGGAGTGCTTTATACATTAGAAGAAAACTGAAAATAAGAACTGAAAAAAAAAATAAACCTTTTTTGGGGGCACACATCAATCTTCTTTTAATATTTAATAACTCCAAGAGAAAGCCATAGAAAATTGATTTGTGTTTTAGTGCCATTTCTTCAGGGGTAATGCATTCTTGCACCACTTCTAAAATTATAGCCTAATCTATATAAGTTAGCTTTTATAATCTCATGGATATGTTAAAAGGAACACACCAATAATATACCTCTACTTAGGTAGCTTATATCTTTTGTTCCCTGTGGATTTGAGTTTGTTGGTATTTTTCCTACCCTGTCTATTTTTAGAACCAAAGTTAAACTAACCTCATTTAAGGAATTCCAGAGCCTTCCATCTTTTTCTGATATTGGGAAGAGTTTGAATATTTAGAAAAATCTTTAAATTTATTTTTAGGAGAGATTGGAAAAATTTTTATTATTGATTATATTTTTAAAATATTATAGGTCTCATTCAGTCTTCTTTCCATATTTAAATACTTTTGAACAAGCTGGGTGCCCACAGGCACACACGTACATACTACATAAACATAAATTTTTTCCATTTTGGTGTATGTCCTTTAAGATAATTGTCAATTTTGGTCATATTGTCATGTATGTTGGTAAAATGTATTTATAATACTCTATTTTTCAAACATTTTATTTGCATTTATATAGCTGTTTTTGTTCTAAATTTTTTGGGTATATCTTCTCCCTTTTTGTTCATTAATTTTGCTTCCTTATTATTTTTCCCTCTTCCCATTATCTGTTTTAATTTAATTTATTTAAAAATAAACTTTACTTTTGGATTCTGTTTATATGCAGCTTTTTAGCTGGGAAATATATAGTTTGTGATAGATTTTTTAAAAATGTAGGGGACCCAAATGGCGCAGCAGACCTCTCCTTCCATGGTATATTTCTGTCGATCTGCCTGTTCTGCTCCCCACTCTGTCTCTGGTGAGTTCTCTAACCACCCCCCCTTGTCTCTGTCCTATACCCCAGCTACTGTGTGCATAAATAAATAAAATATTTTTTAAAATGTATTTAAAGAGTCCTATCTCTTTAGATGTAAATAATAGGATCAGATGTTAGATTTCTTCTAATATCATTTTTTGCTCTTATTTTTTAAAATATATTTTTAAAAAAATATTTATTTATTTATGCACACAAGAGCTGGGATACAGGCCAGAGATGTGGGGGGTGAGAGGACTCACCATAGACAGAGTGGGGAACAGAACAGGCAGATCGACTGAAACACACTGCTGAGGGTAGCAGCGGGTGAGGCAGGAGAGGTCTGCTGCACCATGTGGGTCACTCCCTGGCCAGGGATCGAACTAGTGCTGCTGTGCCACAGGTGCTTCACAGTGTGGTGCCCAACCTGCTGAGCCACCAGGGAGGCCCATTTTTTGCTCTTAGTTTCTGAAAAACCTTTTATGAACACAGGAAAAAAACAAAGGTTCATTTTTTTTAATGGATTTAGGATTTGCTATATGTCTAATATTTAACCATCTAAAATTTCAATGTTAATTCCTTTTAATACCAAACTGAATGTTTCTTTAATTTTGGGGTTTTGATGCCCCATTAAAGACAGGTTATTAGTTTCCTAAAGTATTTTGCCTTTCCTACTCCTAGACTTTATACTTTTATATTTAGCATTCTTAACCTTTATAAATTTAGGACTAGGCATTTTGGTTGTTTTCAAGTCTTACCAATTATAAATAATGCTACAGTGAACATAGGGGTACAGGTATTCTTTTGACTCAGTGTTTTTGTGTCCTTTGGCTATATCCCTAGGAGTGGAATGCTGGGTCATATGATAGCTCCATTTTTAGTAGACTGAGGAATCTCCATACAGTTTTCCAAAGTAGTTGTATTAAACAATGGAATACTACTGAGAAATCAAAAAAGATAAACTAGAGTCATTTGCAGAAATATGGATGGAGCTAGAAGGGATTACGCTCAGTGAAATGTCAGAAGACAAAAAAATAGTATCAGATGCTTTCACCTTTAGAAGGAATATAAGGGAGCCAAATAAGAGATAAAGGAAAAGAACAATAACAATAAAAAAATTGTCACAACACAACAAAAACAAAAAGACAAATCAGGCACTTTTGGTGGTGGGGAAGGAGAGGGACAAGGATGAAGGCAGAAAGAGCACAAGGAACTGAGCTCATGGTGCACTGGTGAAATGATGGCGGGAATTACATGGGGACTACAAATGATGCCAAATATAAATAAATAAGTAAATTAAATAAATAATTTAGGACTAGGTCATTATTTAATGTTGTTTAATGAGTCATCTGAATCTTTAAAAAGCTCATGTATAAGAATGTGGACTTGCTTTCATTTATAATAACTAAACCTCTTTTCAGAATATTTAGAATTCAGGTAGAAACTGTGTATTCCAGATTTGCAACATTCCTGACTCTTGTGACCCTAGTATATTCAAGGAATAGGAGGTTCACTTAAAAGACAGAGGCATAAAAACAAGGGAAAGATTTCTAAGCTTGGTATGTGCTCAAGCTCAGCACCCCTTGGTAAAGAGTACTGTTCGGACAGTTCAGTTTCTGAAATGTATAGTTATTTTCATTCCCAATTGAGCTAAACAGCTTCTGGTTTCTTTCTCTAAATTGCATGGCTCTGTGGTTAGTTTCCAACTATCCTATTGTGGTGTTAGATCAGATGAAGTCATGTGAAAAGACAAAGTTACTTATATGATATTCTTGGGATTTTGAAAGTTAGTAAACTCATGTATTCAACCTCTTGCTGCCAGGAGATTTTAGAACATCAAAGTAGGGTCTTTAAAATTTTTGTTTATCTAATAGTTTAGATTTTAATATTTAGAAATCATGTGACCTCATATCTTACAGAGAATGAAATTCAAATGATTTTTAGGGTCACATCATTTAAGGTAACTTTTAGTAAACATGTTAGATTTCAAGTCTTGCTTCTTATAGTAAACATTTAGATTCATTCACCAATGAATACTGTTGAAATATCATTGATTTGTTTTACTGTTGGAAACTTCTTCAGTCATTTTAATCACAGAGTATTAGAGCTGTTTTAGGTAGAGTTATCAGCACCTCTAGGCCTTAGAGTTCATTGGTAATTTATCAGATAGATACTGATGATCTTTGACCTGATAGGAACTGAACAGTTCAAACTAGAAATTGCAAGTAGAAATTTGGGTAGAATAAGACATCTTAGGCTCTAGTAAATGAAAGCATTTTGGGCAGACCTATGTGATTGGATTAAAGAGTGTGTGTATTATAGATGGAACAGTTTGGAGTAGGAGTGAAGATGAGGCTGGAGACTAATGTAGGTTTAGGAATGCTTTCACTGCTGTGCATTTTTAATATGGGGGGGGATCCCACAGAGGCTTTACACAGGAGATATAAAAGAATAATAGAATAGAATATAAAGGGATAATATAATATCCCAGGGTGGTAATTACTTTGCTATACTGGAGAGACTTTTGATGTCTGTAGAAGCAGTCTTATTAAAACAACAAAGTAGATAGGTGTGTGGTAGAGGGAGTTGTTCTATGTGAGACTGCATTAAAAACTCACAGATCTGTTTTAATGTAGTTAGCTTTTTTATATAGTTAAGCATATTTATTTTAAGAATTGAATGATAATGATGACAAAAAGGCTGTTTGACCTTTCAAGTTGGGATTGTTAAGGTGCCTTTCAGTACACCTTAGTTAAAGAGATGACTCTCATTATCTTTGCTAACATTATCTTTGCTAATAGGGAGTCTGTGACAGACATAACTCAAAACAGTGGATATTAAAGTTCAGTTATGTTTAGTACTTGAAATTTGAATATCGACAATGATGTCATAGAGGCAATTTCAAACAAAATAAGATCCCTTGTGAAAAGCTAAAAAGCTGTGTTGCTTTTGAAAAATTTGATCAAAATCTCCCTTCCTATATGTTTCTCATTTTTGAATGAGAATTAGAAATTATTAGGTGAAAATAAGTGGAAAAGAAGCTAGCCAATTCCAGAGGATTAGTAAACTTTATTTTTTTTTTCATTAGATTTACTTAATTGTATTTGACAACATTTGTAGTCCCCAGGGAGTCCCCACCACCATTTCACCTGTGCACCATCACCTCAGACCCTTGTGCTCTCTATGCCCCTCCTCCCTGTCTTGGCCCTCCCCTCCCTCCGCCCCGTCCCCCATGTTCCCTTTGGTTTGTCTTTAAACTTTTGATCTTGTTGTTGTTTGTTTTTGGTTGTAATTGCCCATTTCCTTGAACTTTCTCTTGTTTTTTTGTTTTCTTCTTTTTTTATTTTTTGTTGTAGTTGTTGTTCTTTCACTTTCCTCCTAAAAGTGAAGCCATCCGATATTTTTCTCTTGCCTTCTGACTTGTTTCACTGAGTATAATTCCTTCTAGCTCCAGGATTAGTAAATTTTAAATGTGAAAGTTGGATTACAGGATCCATACTGAGAATTATTTTTATGTTTCTCTTTCCAATGTCTAGTTATTTCAATTAAATAGAAGTATCTTATAACCATTTAATTAATAACTTTGCTTTTATGGGAAATAGAGCTTTTTCCTTCTTTTTATGTATACATAATAATTGTGGTACTTGTAAATTCCAGTTTTATTAGGTTTTTGAGTCAGGTAACAAATTATTCTTAAATTGTTTTGGTGTTGAAATTTTGAATCAGTTCATATTTAGTTATATTTTTTGTCATAAATTTAAACTGCACAGTCACTGTATTCTTTTCCTATTTTCTAGATACACACAAATCCCTGTTTTTATCAGTCTTCCAAGAAGAGCCAGCTCTTACCATTGAAGACAAATCTATGGCACTGGTTGAATCCTGGAGATAGATTTTCTTTGTTAGTTGACAAATACGTTTTCTGTGTTTTTTCTACACATTCTGAAACAGAAATAGAATATACTTTAAGGTAAGATTGCCTGATAAAATGCAATTAAGTAGGTATTTGTTATCTAATTCTTCAGCCATCCACAAATGCTTCAATAGAAACCATTCTAAAATTAAGCTACATTGGTGGTGAGTTATGAGTGTGTATGCTTATGTATGTGTTTCTAGAAAACAATTGCCTTTACTATACTAGATTTAAATATATTTCCAAGCTTTTCTTTCTAAGTCCAACAAATTCTGGTAATACTGCATTATAAATCTTATGATGAATGATTGCTTATAGAAGTATTTGAAGATAAAACTATATCTGTAGCATAGTATAAGTGTTTATATTTAAATAAAGGAACAATAGAATAATTTGTACTTGTTTAGAACAGAATGCTAAGTAAAATTTTGTTCTGGAATTGGATCTTTTATTGTTACATTTATTCTAGATAAATATTAGTAAAAAATATCCTATGGGGAGAATTATGACAGTGAGCAGTACAGTGATTATTATTATGAGCAGGCGGTGAAGAACATGTGCTAGTGTGCATATTTATTCTAGTTACTATAATTGCTTTTTTGGGGTCTTGATAAGTCCTAGAAAAGGAGCATAATTCAGTTCAATGTACTTGTGCAAATCTCATTTGTGATTAAACCTGGTAGGCAACAGAAATTTCTTAAACTTAAATGATTATTAAATGAATTTTTATTTTATTTCATAGAAACAGTCAAATGTTTGATGAAGATGATATTTTGAATGAAACACCAAAATCTTCCCTGATGAATTTGCCTAATGAGACAGTGGGTGCCCCACAGTTGGAAAGAAGCCCAAAAATAGCTATGACACAGATGGCTACAGCAAAGAGTGTGGTGAGAAATTTGAAGTCACATTCATTTATGGGCTGTTCTTTGTTTTGAGGAGGGAAAAGAAACCTGAACTTCTGCATACGATGACAATATTTTTTTTTATTTATTTCTTCCTCTTGCTTTATTTTCTCATCTTCTTTCTTTTTTTTTAATTTTTATTAAAATATTTTAAAATTTACATATACTTGCCATTAATTGTAATCCCCATGTATTCCCCATCACCATCTCACCAGTGCACCA
>JAGFMF010011895.1:1310031-1456775 GCA_019455555.1 Galemys pyrenaicus
TGTCTTTATTCCATTGTATATTCTTTGCTCCTTTGTCAAAGATTAGTTGTTCATAAGTTTGTGGGTTTGTTTCTGGGCTTTCTATTCTATTCCATTGGTGATGACAATATTTTTAGCACTGATATTGTTAAGTCAACTGTAGAGAATATCACACTAGTCCATTAATTCAACTAATAAGATAATAAGTTTCTAACTCAGTCAGCAGTTGCACATGTTTACTGGTAGTTTTCTGCGAAGTATTAATTTGAAATTTCATTAAGGATGCATGGTGAATTTTAGTAATTAATATGTGTTTACTTTTTTAGTCTTTCCTAGATGAATGTAAACAACAGCTAAACCCTGACCAGAGGAAAAGGATCCTTCCAGCGTGGATGGTAACAGAAAATCTAAGTGATCAGAATCTTCCAGCATCAGTCATTAGTGAAGGTGGGTTTTATTGCAAGAAAACGTTAAACAAAAATTGAGTTTTTCTGAATAATTGGACAGCGCAGTAACTAAACAGACTAAACAGAAAAACAGAAAAAAAAGCGCAGTGGTTGTGAAATATATAATTTAACCTGATCTTTTTTTAGATGCTTACATGAAGTCTCAACAAGTGTCATTTATCTTATTGCTAGATTTACCATATTATTGTAAATTTGCAAACATACCAGTTGGCATCATGTCTAAGATAAAAGACCAGCCAAATAAGAGTTTTCTAAATTCATTTGATTACATTATTTGAAAGTGCCAGGCATACAGTCAATGTGCTGAGGTATTCAAAGAGGTGACCTCTGTCTTAGCACACACAATGATAACAGTGATTTATGTTACCTGCTGGGCAGTCCAAATGATTCAAGATTATTAAAATGTTTGCTACATTGTCTTGTGTAGTCTGTATTTTATTTGCAGCCCTCCAATCATCTCAGGTTTAGTTTCTGTTAACTGCTTTTTTATTTTTTAATAGGTGTCTCATTTTACTTTTACTCATATTTAGTGATTTGCTATTGGGCATTGGATGTCATGAATGATATATGTAGAAATTTTTAAAAAGTTTCTGTTCCTGTGAATAACTATTATTTTTCTAACAAATGTTTAATTTGTCTGTTAGACAAACATGCAGTTTTCTTCTAACAGGCAATAAATTTGTATCCTAAATTCTGTTTCTCCTGTTGTGGACAGCAACTGCAGTATAAGCTTAGTTCCTTCAACTTTTAGCTGCTGCTTATTCTTTGGCTTCCTGGAGTTTCCTCAATGCATGTGTGGAGGGTATCAGGCAGCAAATGACTGGAGGGTATTTTTATGGTATACTCTGGTTGTTTGACGCTCTGAGGTTTCTTTCCCTCATGGGATTTTTATCCCTAAGCAGCTCTGCAAGCCTCAACTCTCTTCTGGCCAGTAAGCCATTAAGACTGCAACTGTATCATCATCATTAATGAAATTATAAAATTATTTCCTTTGCAGAAAACTACCAGTGAACTTACAAATTCACAAACTTCACAAGTTGTAGTTATTTCTCAAGGTTAGATTCTTTTGTAGTTTTAGCCTTCTTGGTCACTGTTCAGTGCCTTCCAATAGTTGCTTTTTTATATTTTATCCAAAATTTATAGTAGTTTTGGATTATTCCAATCAACCTACTTTGCCCACTTACCTGGAACATTATTTTTATAAATTAACAACGTATTTGTATACGAAATAATGTCCTTTTTGTATTCAGCATAGTGATCGGTCTTCTAAGACTTTATCAAATATCTAAACATATATGAATTCCTTATTTGAAGCTACTTTAGATTATAGTAGGACCAGAATTATCTATCATATCATATATAATTGCTTTAATCTGGAGCGTTTTCCTATCTAAATCTAAGATTTCCTGCTAAGAGTCTTATTCCAGTACAGTGGTTTCTGTCTCCTCACTCCCATTGCATATGTATGATATATTTTATACTGCTACTTTTCATTATATGTGGTGATCTTAGCCTGCAGAAAAGAAATGAGAGCTGGTAATGGAGAGGGGCAAGCACTTCCCCTCAGTAGAATAATTTCTTTACTAAGAAAGAATAACTGTCTTGACCAAATATTGACCAATGTAATTGCCTCTCTGAAAACAAGTTCTTTTCTTTCAGTTTATTTCATATTGTAACTGCTCTGTGCTGCCACTATTATAGTACTTATAACAGTCCAAAATATATAATATAATATATAATATATTATAATATATATTATATAATATATAATTGTATATAATATATATTATATATTTATGTTATATATAATTATATTTATACATAATTATATTTATATTATATATAATTTATATATTATATAAAATCATATATCATATATTATAATATATTATATAATATATCATATAATATTATAGCATATATAATATATCATATATAATTATATATTATATATAACATAATTATATATTATAATATATGATTGTTATATATTATAATATATAATATATAACAATGTTATATATTATAATATAATATATTATATATATTATGTTATATATTATATTATATATAATATAATAGTTCAAATTATAAATAGTATTAACTTTAACATGCTATATATACCATATAAAATATCAGGTAAATTTTTGAACATTTCACATTGAAAATACAAATAAGAGTAATCTGGCAATGGCTTACACTGGAATAGTGTATGATTAATATAATTAAAATGCAAAAGCTGCAAAATAGGATAAGAAAGTCTTTGGATTCTTATAAACTTAGACTTTAGAGGAGTACTTGTAAGGGCAAAGTCAGTTTACTTAATTTCTTTAAAAACAATGATTTAGAAGTTTTGCCCTTGAATCCAGCTAATTAAAGTTTAGAACAATTATTATACTTTTTTTTTTTTTTGCTGTGTGGATTTAAAAAAAATATTGCTGTTTTGTTTAAGTACTATATCATCCAGATCAATAGATCAATATTAAAGATTTTTAAAAATCAATTTCCAGGATGCATTTTAGACACATTTAGATGTAGGTTATTCTGTTATATTTTTTGTAGCTTTAGTATATGTTTGCTTTTTTTTGTTTTGTTTTCAGATTTTTTTATTCATGCGTACTAGAACTGGGGTATAGGCCAGAGGCATGGGAGGTAAGAGGATTCACCAGAGACAGAGCAGGAAACAGAACAGGCAGATTGACTGAAGTGCACTGCTGAGGTGAGCAGCAGGCAAGACAGGAGAGGTCTACTGTGCCATGTGGGTCACCTCCCTGGCTGGGGATCTAACTCAAGCTGCAGTGGCTGTGAATGCTTCATAGTGCAGTGCTTAACACCGTGTGCCACCAGGGAGGCTCCTTTAGTATATGTTCATTGATATTTGTTTAGATTTTCTGAAGCCAACTATATTTAGGAAGATTCTGTGTCCTTAAGCATAGGACAAATAACATTAATTGATGTTCAATGACTTATCCAGTGTCACATAATAAATGGCAGAGCTGTAATTGAGACCTAGCTCCGTGTGGCTCTAAAGCTAAAAGTCTGAACCATGTCACTTAAATTTATCCTCTATCTCTTCTGGTGGTTTTGGTTTTTTTCTTTTTAAATATTTTCTTGCATGCTTTCCTATTCTTAGTTTAACTCTTGGTTTAATCTTTAAATATATGTGACTGTTTTCTGTGATCAGGCTGTTTTTCTGCTTTTCAGCTAGTACAGTTCTAATTTATTTTATTTTCTGAACCCCAGTACTATTCCTTAAATGTTACCTTGTTTCTCAGGCTGGGCTAAAATTTTCTTCATGTCATTTAATGATTGGGAATTAAAAATATTTGTCTCTCAAAGCCTCCCTTCTCTCAGCTTCCAGTTGTCTTATTCCTTCAAACTTGTAGGCCCCAGGATATGTCAATTCCTAAATTATGGCCCTCTTGCTAGATTGGAAAAGGGGACTTTTATATTTATATGGATAGCATGCTACTCTGTGGCACTCTTTTCCTACCTTCTCACCCTCCAACATGGAGTTACGGAAAGTGGAGATAGTTTCCAAACTATTGGTCAGTGTTTAATTTTTCACTGACCAAATGCAGTGTAGCACAGATTATAAACATTAAACTAATATTGTTTTAACTTTAGTTCAAAATTTACTTAAAAAACTATGGATTCTATATATTTAGTTTATTTCTAGAAACTGCTAAGTTGTCTAATTAATTCTAACAATTTTTGAGTCTCTTGGATTTAATAGCTATATGGTAGAATTATTGTAATCTTGACTCTTCTGATCTATTACTGCTTTTTAGTTTTTTTTATCATTTTTTATTTCATGAACTAGACTCTTAAAAATTTATTATTTTATTTATTTTTTAAAAAGATTTACTTATATTTATTTATGCATGCAAGACCTAGGATATAGGCCAGAGGTGCCAGAAGGTGAGTGAAAGGATTCACCAGAGACAGAGTGGGGAGCAGGACAGGTGTGTCTACTGAAATACACTGCTGAGGGGAACAGCAAGAGAGATAGGTCTGTAAATTTTAAATGAAAGTGGATAAAATTGGTCTATGTCTTATTCCTGATTTTAGTGGGAATTCAGTTACTGTTTCAGCACTTAATATGAGCCATATCAGTAAAGTGTGATTCCCTTAACATGTTTAAGATGTTTTATACTTACTTTTTTGTTTTTTTGGAATAATTGTTGACTTTCTTGAAAACTTCTTTTGCATATTTATGTTAATATAATTAACAATGTTGGTAAATTTCCTAATGTTGTATCATACTTGTGTTCCTAGAATAGGTTAATTTATCATGATAGTTTATTATTTTTATGCTTCATAAAAGCATAATTGCTTCCCAATACATCGGGAAATCTAATCTAATGAATATATGATGTATATGACAATTGTAAGTATATGGATTAATATGGTTATTATTTTTCTCCATGTGTGACATCTGATTTTGGTGTTAGAGCTTTGTCAGAATTGTATAAAATGAATTAGGAGGTTTTCCATATATGCTCAAGGACAGTTTGAATAATAAATATTTTCTTTATAGAACTTTGCAACATCTCAATCTAGGTTTTTGTAGTTGATAATTCTGGCATAAGAATACGTAAGTTAGTCCAATAATAATAAAAAAAATACCCAGAAACAGATCAAAATAATGTACATTTTAATATGTTGAATATGATCAGTTCAAGTTGTCAAGGAAAAGATTCATTATTATTACAGATGTTATTAGGAAAATTAGTTTCTATGTGGAAGAAAATAACATTGGAAAACTACCTTATACCATATTCACAAATACATTTCTATTGAATTAAAAAATCTCAATGTAAAAATTAAAATTATTAAGCATTTGAAGAAAATCAGAGAAAAATATTTTTATTTCTTCTGGTTGGTGTTCTTAAGATGATAAAGAACCTAGAACCACAGATAAAAATTGACTGATCAGTCTAGATTAAATAAAAAAAATTATGTGGAAAAATCACAATAAACCAGGTCAGAGGCAAACAACGGCCTACATAAATACTGGGAGATATTATCTTCCACATTTATAAAGGAAGATTTTTAGTGTCTACTTAGAAAAAAAAAGAGAAGAAATTTTGTGCATAGATATGATACAGATGATAAAATACAGATAGTCAATAAATGTCTACAACAAGGTAGAAAAATATAAATTGAAACAATCAGATAATAGTTGGCTCATTAGACTTATCAAACTCTAAGTAACATATTATACCCAATGCTGACAGAATGGGTATTATTGAACAGCTGGTGAAAGTATAAATTGGTATAACCTTTTAAAGTTATTTGCTACTATTTCTTAAGTGTGTTCGTATACAATCAAAATTTGAGAATTATTTTCTTCATAGACATTTGTAGAGGTCACTCTCCCATTTGTGTTAAACTTTATTTAAGAAAATTGAATCCCTCACTGGACATTAGAGGCTCAGTAGTATCTGTAAAATTCAATGGGTTGCTATGTGTCAGACTGTTAAAGAAAATCAATAATAAAATGTAAGAAAACAGGATGCTAACATATGTCAGGTACTATACTAGTAATTTATATCTCTTACCTCATTTACTCCTCTTAATAACTGAGTTATTATAATTCATAATTTCAAGATCATCTGAGGTAAAACAGTTAAAGGACAGAGCCCACACTGGTCATGGCCTGGCTGACTCCAGGGCTGCAACTCTTGGTGTTTGTGCTGCTCAACACTTGAGATTTCCAAGAAGTGTTTTTAAGTTGGCATTAATATAAATAAAAGAAATTTAATTTTACTTGCCTCTTTCATTTTTCTTTTACTTTTTGGTATGAATAATTGACATTTGAAGATACAGGAAATAATTTTCTTTTTCCTTTTTTTATTTTTTGGTGTGTCTTTTTTTAAGATAATAATATTATTCAGGAAAATGCAAAAAAGGGAATCTGCAAAACTAAAACCCCAGGAAACATAACACAGCAAAGAAGAAAGCGATTAATTTCATCAGAAACTTCAGAAGGCACATCAACAGAGCAAGACACAGGGAAAAAATGCAGAGATGCTGATCAGGAGGAGCCTGTCATTTCATCAAAGGTGATTTTTAAATCAATTCATTATCTGACTGTTTCTTTGCCAAGCGTTGGAGATAGGAATTAGTTGTATGGTATATACAATAAAACCAAAACTGCTTTTTATCATTTGTGTTTGTGAAAATAAAAACTAAAACTGATTTTTTTTTTGGCTTACTGAAACTAATTTTGTATAGTACTTGAATTATAGAAAAGAAAACTATTTAATTTAGATAGTTTCATGCTGAAAAAAAGTGCCTTGACTCTGGTCAGACTCTGAAATCCTGTTGTCTTCTATTCCGTTGGCATTCCCAGACTGTATTTTTCTTGAAAACACATAATCACCTTTTTCTTGTAACTTTGAAGAGAACAGCTGCTGATGAACTTGCCTGTTGTAGGATTACTTCTGAGCTGATAAACAGTATTTATAAACATTTTCTTTCTTCATTCAGTTTTTACGAACTCACTGTAATGGTTTTGTGGTAGTAAGCACTTGAACACAGAACACTTAAAGAAAATGCGGCTTATTGATTGGAAGCATTTAAAGAGCTAAGGAAAAGATGAAGGTAGAGGTGGCCTCATGCCATAAAGTTTAGTTGTTCTTCCCCTTCAAAGAGAGGACATGACAATTTTCATGGTGTTTGTAGACTTTTGGTTGAGCCCTGTGGGAATCTCATCTTTTCAGTGAGAGTCTAGGGAGTGAGAATAGTTTTAGAATAGTGTACAGTGATACACTGTTCTAAATAGCTTGATAGTGCTGTGTCTTTAACCCCCGCACCACTAGGGAGACCCAGGATAAAAATGTTTAAAACAGTGGGGAAGCAGTTGATATAGTAGTTGGAGAGGGTAGGACTTGCTGGGTTTGTAGCAACGGTGGCAAATCTATGAAAGCTATCTAATAGGCAGAGGTGAAAATCTGTCTCACTGTGAAGATGAAAATCAGGGCCAGAGTGAGAGAGAAGTCCATGGTAGTCATATTATTTGGAGGTGAACTTGCAAGCATTCCCTTTAGAGAAAATAGAGTATGTGAAGAGGATGCTTTGGCAGTGAGAATCATTTCCAGTTACACTGCCTATATATGTAGCTTTTCCCTGTGGTATAACTGTTGAAGTGAATACACTGGCTATTAGCTATCTCACATCTCTGTATACAGATGCCTGCTGTGGAGTCTTACTCATATTTCTTCAGGGGAGCTAGAGAACATAACTTACATGGCTATGTATCTCTTATCAGACTCACCGAAGCAGCTTTTTATTCAATAATTCAGCAAGTTTTCATTAAACTAACAATAGTAATATAGTGGCATTGATAATGCCATTAATAGCAACAACTGAAAAAATATAGTAAGCACTTACTCTAGGCTAGATCCAGTTCTAGATATATTTATTTAATTTAAGTTTTAAAAAATTCTAGAAAATAGCTTGATAATCTCACTGGTTTATAGATCAGGGGACTCGTAGCTCTGAAAGTTGAAATCAACTTGTTCATGGACGTCAAAGGATAGAAAATGGCCGAGTTGATATTCAAAATCTGACTTTTTTTTTATTTCAAAGACCATACAAAGAGTTGTTTCATTAAGTAGTCTTTCTGTTATATAGAAGACAGTGTTCTAGAATCTGGGATTAAAAGATGAATAAGACATAGTTGATAAGGATCCACAGTCTTGTGGGAAACATGATTCAAAATCATTATATAATGTGACAGCACATTGATTTTCTTTTTAATGAAAACTTGAGGACAACTGCCTAAGCCAGCTGGAGGATTCCTAGGGGAGGGTTCCTAAAAGAAGTGATCTCACCTGAATGTTAACAGAAGAGCATTAGGAATGAATCAGGTACAAAAGAGGTAGAGATTGGAAGTCATCCCACATTGGTGGGACACAGATAGAAGAGCAGATAGGATGCAAAGTGACGTGTTGGGAACTACCATTTCTAGAATTCTTGATGCAAAGTTGAGCAAGAGCAGGGACCAGTTAGTAGACCTTGAAGTGTTTTTAGCCTCAGAGTATAACCTTGGCAGCTCTTTAGAGGAGAGATTGAAAGAGGACAGACTAAAAGGGAGAGTAGACTATTACTTGCAGTCAGAAAGCAAAGAGAAACTGACTCCAGGCAATAGCATGAGTAAGAATGATGCAATGACTTTGGATTAGAAAAATATTTAGGAAGCAGAACTGTAGGACTTGTTGCTTGGATCTGAAGAAACTGAGGAAAAAACTTCCTAGCTTCTAGAGTGAATGACTATATGTTGTTAGCTGAAATTAAGGTATAGAATACAGAGGGAGGATTTCAGTTTTGATATTTTGAGTTTGAGGCAATGAGATACTAAGGAAGAAATGTCTAGCTAGTAGTTGAATGTATGAGTTTGAACTCAAGATTGAAGTTGTGTCTGGAGATTAGGATTTTTTAGTCATTAGCATCTGGATGCTAATGAGATTGGTACTACAGAACTTCGATACTTATCAGTATAGACAATCTATCCAAGGATAACTTGGAAACAACAACAGATATTACCTCATTGACCTTGTATTCTGGATAAGTTCTTTATCCTGTTCCTGGTAGTACTTTAAAACATCAGATGGTTAAGGGGTGGAGGGGGGCTTGTTGGGTGAGTTAATGGATTGTTTCGGTAGCTTTTACAGTATACTTCTGCTGCCTTCAAGCACCAGTATCAAATTCCACCATTCCTGAGGTCTCTAGAATGCATTTTTATGTCATAGGGGATCTGACTGCTCTATAATGAATCTCCACTGTCACACTTCATTCTTCACATTTTCATCTAGGAAGTAAGCAATGTGGGTGTTGATACAATATGTAGCTCTGCCTTTCTTCTTATAGGTACAGAGCACCTTCGTCTTTCCTATTCTCTCACTTTGTCCATTCAGTGACCTGCTCTGGATCATGAGCTTTGTAATTGGCACAGTACAAGTATATGTCTCAGCAAGCTTATAAATTACTGCATGTAATGGACTTTAAGGATCATTTCTAAGTAACTGAAGCCATGAATTTTAAATTCTTGAGTGCTAAGGGTTCTACTGAATACCACTATTTCATGGAATTCCATAAGAACTTCAAGAATATCAGTTTTTATATCTCTTAAAATGTATTTGAGAACCTCTGGTTCATGATATTAATAGTATTGACTTTATAATTTCTTTTCCTTATAGAATAAATTGACATGTTAAATGTATTCATTGTGAATTTAAAAAAAAACGTGTCGCAGAAGTAGAGGGGGTTGAAATGATGCTAAACATTTCATATCTTATATTTTATTTTCTTTGACCTTCCCTTTTCCCCTATCCCTTGTTTTTTAATGTAAATGAGAGGTAATGGTAGCTTACACCTGGGTATAACAGTGAAGGCGAAGGCGTAAAGTGATCTTTCCTAGTTTGCTCACTTGCCCTTTTTTCCCTTTCATTTGTTCATTAACCTTTATCTACTGAATGCCTATTGTGGTGGCAGGTATGCTAGGTCTGGGAATATATTGGTAAGCAAGACTAATAGTCTCTGTTTTCATAGAGCTTATATTCAAATGAGGGAAAGACAGACAGTAAACTAGCAAATGAAATAATATTGTGCTAAGGTATTTGAATACAAGCCTGATATGTTGTATAAAGGTAAGAGGAGAGGAGGGAGTCACTGCTTGCTTTAGCTAGGGTAGATGGGAAGGTAGGTAGCATGTCTGTAGTGTGTCTGTAGTGTGTCTTTAACCTGAGAAAAAGAATGGAAGTAGTCTAATAGTGTGAAGAATGAAAGTGGGAGTATGTGGTGGTAGAGCCCCATAAACTGGGGGCAAAGAGAATGAAGTGAGGTTGAAGTAGATACTTCCTTTGTTTAGATTTTGAATGCAGTGGACAGCCATAGAAACATGTTAGGCAGGGGAGAGACTTGATCTAATGAACATTTTAACTTTTTTCATTATTTTGTTTTTAAGTGACGTTCACTGGAAGGTCAACTACTAGAGATACTGGGTTATAGGGGCTAAGGAAGTAAATCACTCATTAGGTGAACTTAGAAAGCCAAGATGTTAAACTCCAAGCAAAGCAGGATTTCATTTTATTTGTTATTGAGGTCACTGCCATTTTTCTTGCCCATTAATAAAAGTCTACCCTCTCTTGCCAGGATTCCAAAGAAATCCTGGTTGTCATTTTTCTTTACACTGATAAGGAGATAGAGACTGTCAAATCTAGGAAAACTGGAAGAAAGGAAAGAAAGGAGAAAATGCAGTCTCTCCTCTAGTTTGCAGTCTGCTTCCAGGACAGAGTCATGCTTTTGTCCTCATCAGTGCTGTGGCCTCTCTAGGAACAGAGATCTCTTCTTGAGGCCAGCTTCTCTCCTTGGACACCAGTTACTTTGGGGCAGAAGCTGGACTACCTGGGTTTTGACAGATGTCAAGTCAAGCTCAGTATAGGAGACTGTCCCTACATCTAGAGCCTTTGATTTCCTTATTACTCCTCTTAAACTTCACTTGCCAGGTCTCTATTTAAAAAAAATTTTTTTTGAAGAAAAACAAATGTGGGTAGGAGATGATGGCTTATATCTGTGTGATGACAATGAAAAAATAAGAAGTGATCTTTCTTTGTTTACTCACTTTCCTTTTCCCCCTTTTATTTCTTTATTAACATACTAGTAGGATTTTAAGATTGAAGATGGATGTGTTCACCATTCACCCCCAGGTTTTATTCAAAGGGAGCAGAGAGGGCAGCAGATTTTCAGATTTGGAGGAGTGTCAAGTTTGTGGGAAGAAGTCACTCTTCCTTTCTAAAATCAAAGAAGAGGCACTCTAAGGGAATTGTTTATGGAGTTATGCTATGTCAACAGAACAAGAGACTAGCATTTTATTGGAAATTTGCTTAGCTGAAAGATTTACTCTCCTACTTTTACTGCCTGAACAGAAAAAAGAAAGTTGGTGGTAGTTGGCCTAGTAGGGAGGTGGGTCGATTACTCCCTTCCCATCCCAAACATCAAGTCCCAGGCATGTTAGTTATCCTGTTGCAGAGAGAGATTGGATTGGGATGTAGCTGAGTAACTTGGAAGGAAAGAGTACAGGTGAGGGATGTAGCAGGAATGCCACTACTGAGGGTCCACTCCAAGGGGTAGCCAAGTGATTGCTTTTCCCTAGCTTAATTAATATGGTCCATGAACCATGCTAGACCTAGGTTCCTTTTGCAATATGTTCAGTCAGTTTGATAACATTTTAAGTGTACATACCCTGTTTCTTAAAAAAAAAAAAAAGACGATTAGTCCAGAAAAAAGCATGCTAATAATACTTTATTAAGAAATTTTGACTGGGCCTCCCTGGTGGTGCAGTGGGTTAAACAACGCACTATCAAGCAAAATGCAGCCACTGCAGCGCAAGTTCGATCCCTGCGGCCAGCCAGGGAGGGGACCCACATGGCGCAGCAGACCTCTCCTGCCTCGCCCGCTGCTGCCATCTGCCTGTTCTGCTCCCCACTCTGTCTGGTGAATCCTCTCACCTCCCGCATGACTCTGGCCTGTACCCCAGCTCTTGTGTGCATAAATAAATAAATCTTTTTTTAAAAAAAAGAAATTTTGACTGTTGGATATTAAGTAACAACAAAACTAGCTTTTTTTCTGAAGGGCAGACATTGTATGTGAGTCTAGTTATAAATAGGGTGAGCGTTTTATGTGTGTCTGGTGAGCTGTCATCACATCCTTAGTATGGTTACCAGGAGGACAAGGGCTTATCTGAGCCATGCTTCTACTTCACAGGATGTAGAAGTAATTAAGAGGTTATTTTTGATAATATAGGGAGGGATTTTCTACTGGTGATAGTATAAATAATAGGTTTCTCTAATCATAGTCTGATTGAGAATATTTATTTGGTCCAAAAATACCTTTCATTGGCTAAGCTGAAAATTATTCAAACTATTTCATAAGGAATCATGTTTATTTTCTGAGTTGATTACAGTAGAGCTTCTTATACATTTTTCTGTGAGGGGGAAGTAATTTTTATCATTCAGCTGTAAAAAAAAAATCATGATTACGTGTAAAGGGTAAAAATAAAGTATTCCAGTAACTTACAATATATATTAAGAGTATGACATTGTTGAATAGAAAATTCAAGAGTCTAGTAGGTTCTTTGGGAAAGATTATATTCAAATCAAAGCAAATGTATTCTCTTGTTTCATTTGTATTTTTGTGGTTATTTTTCACTGAATGTAAAGTTTTGATACAACTGTAAATTCATTTTCTAATAACTGGATTGTTTTATTTATTTCCCTTAAATTTTATTAATTTATCATATCTATATAACTCTGGGGTTACATTTTCATAACTCCATATGTGCACCTTTCACTGAACCTCCACATTACTCCACAGTACTCCTGTCCCAATGTCTTTTGCCCTTCCATTCCCTATCTCCTCTGTTCCCTCTTGTAACCAGTATATATATATTTTTTTTTTAAAGATTTATTTATTTATGCATATAAGAGCTGGGGTACAGGCCACAGCTGTGGGAGGTGAGAGGATTCACCAGTGACAGAGTAGGAGCAGAACAGGCAGATCGACTAAATACACTGCTGAGGGGAGCAGTGGGAGAGGCAGGAAAGGTCTGCTGCATTATGTGGGTCCTTTCCCTGGCCGGGGATCAAACTCGCGCTGCTGCTTCACAGTGTGGTGCTCAACCCGTTGCACCACTAGGGAGACCCTAACCAGTATATTTTTCATATAATCTAAGAATTATTTTTGCTGTACTTTGTCAATTTATGTTCTTTGATTATTTATATTCCACAAATAATGGAAACCATCCGGTTGGTGTCTGCTTTTTACTTTCTGATTTACTTTACTTAACATAGTCATCTCAAGATCCATTTATTTTGTCCCAAAGGGCACGGTTTCTTCTTTTTTAAAGACTTATTTTATTTATTTATGCATACAAGATCTGGGGTGCAGGCCAGAGTTGGGAGTGTTGGTGAGAATCAGCAGAGACAGAGAGGGGAGCAGAACAGGCGGATCTACTGAAATACACTGTTGAGGGGAGCAGTGGGTGAGACAGAAGAGGTCTCCTGCACCATGTGGGTTAGTTCCCTGGCCGGAGATCAAACTCATGCTGTAGTGGCTACAGATAGCTTCATAAGTGGAGACTTAACCCCTAGTGCCACCAGAAAAGGCTGTTTCAAATTTTTTAATAACCGAATAGAATTCCATTGAATATATAGTCTTTATCTAGTTCATGATTGGTCTCATGGGTTGGTTTTACAGCTTGGCTGTTATGAATGATGCTGCAATGAGCATAAGAATACAGAAATTTTTTTGTGTTCATATTATTTTGGTAAATACTGAAATTATACAGTGATATTGTTGGAGCATATGGTATTTCCATTTTTATATTTTTTAAGGTATCACCATACTGTTTTCCATAGAAATTGCACCAAATTACATTCCCACCAATAGTGAGAAATACATGTATTTATTTATTTAGTATGGCTTTAAAGTTGTTAAAAAGAGACAAAAAGTAATGATATTTTTAATAACTTTAAAATGTGGGTCTTAAAAGTTTTAAAAAGATACACGTTGCACAAATCTTGTAGTTTCACACCTTTATGCTTAAATTGACATATTTTTAAAAACACATTTTATTTATTTCTAATTTTTCTTTCATTTGTCTTTTAGGAAATACCCCAATCATCTTCTGCAATCACATTAAGTTGCAAACAGATGAATAATATAAAGGGTGATACACAGAGAAACAAAATTCCAGAAGAGGAACTTGGTACGGTTTCTGAGCATAAAATCATCACTAAAGGAAGACAAGATGAAGAAGACGATGCAATGACGTGTTCTGAGAGTTGTTTGAGTGCCCAAAGCAAGCTCTTACATGAGTCTAGTTCTAATCCCTCAAATCCTGAAACTGTGTGTGCACAGAGAACTGATTCAGTTCCACAAGGTTCTGAAGAAAACCAGGTCAAAAGAACATCCTGCATATATGGTGCCAGTTGCTACAGGTAAATGGAAATTGCAGGTAGTGTATAATTCATTTACTTCAACAGCATGTAGCCAGGTAAAGATATAGAGTATTATTAAAAACCTAATAAAACTCATGAATCTAAAGATGGGGAACTTTGTCATGTTTCTACTGCTTTGCCCTTTCTTATTATTATGCATTCTATCAAATCCTACCAGAAGCTTTTAAGATACAGTGGGGAATTGAGTGTTTCATATGTAGACATGCTGACTAATGCACAGATTTAAATACTGGGGAATCCATACTTGAAAATTGAATCACTCAGACCTAAATACCTGCATATTTAATGTCTTATTTAGGTATTAGAGAAATCGCTTCAGACTATGGTCTAGAGACCTCTTAGGATTTCAGTCTTCAAGATGCTTTTTAGGTTGAAACTATTTTCATACTGATGAGACTTTTTATGTATGTGCCTTTTTCCTTCTCATCCTCTCACTCAAGTGTACAATAAGATTTTCCAGATACTATGTGATTTGTAATGTTAACAATTCAATGCAGAACCTGATGTGAGAATCTGGATGTCCTTGTTAAATGAGACATTGAAGAAATATCTCCATCAATCTGTTTTGGAAGTTACAAGTTATTTATGTTAAGATTGTTTAATAACAATATATAAATGGCTTATAAATATAGTTTTAATATATTGATAAATATAAATAAATATAAAAATAAATATATTTTTAAATTTTCTGTTTTTAAATTTCTTGTTTTTAATTATTTATATATATTTTACATTATTGCTCATTTTTGTATAATGTTTGCTTCCTCCTCTCAGGTGTAGTCCTTGTAAAATTTCCACCATCACTGTAGTCACTTGTGCTCTTCCCTCCCCTGTTTTGATCCCTCTCCCTCCTCCCCCCCCCCNTTTTTCTCCCTCCCCCCCCCCCCCCCCCCCCCCCCGCAGAATGTCTCTGATTTATTGTTGCTGGTTTTTTCTTGGTCCCTCATTTGGGTCTTCTATATTTCTCCTATAAGTAAAACCTTTCTGTATTTTTCTTTTTCCTTCTGGCTTATTTCACTGAGCATAATCCCTTCTAGCTCCATACACGTTGCTGTGAATGGCATGGGTTTATCTTTTTGATTGCTGAGTAGTATTCCACTGTTTGTGTGTATATTTTATCTATCTATCTATCTATCTATCTATCTATCTATCTATCTATCTATATATATATATATAATCCTAGTTAAAGTACTGTTTGCAAATTGTCCTTTGACATTTATGAACTACCACATGCCACCAGAAATTCATTTTGTTACCATGAGAATTTTGTACTGTCTAGATGTCATGAACTTTGTTTCTCAACAACATACACATTGGCTTGTGTTCTGGAATAATTAAGTGTACATTGCTTGGTTTCTTGAATATATCCAGTGAATTACTTTTTCTAGTAGATATGCAATACAGAGTATCCTATTAGTAATTTTTTCCCACTGTATATCTGTCACCCTCCTAGGAAGAATCCAGTCCATTTTCAACACTTTAGTCACCCTGGCGATAGTGATTATGGAAGTGTACAAGTTACATGTCAAGATGAGGCTGATGACCGACCTGAATGTCCTTATGGAGCATCCTGTTACAGGTAGATAAGACCTGAAATATTTGGTTGTCTACCTTTTCCCCTTAACCTGTGTTACTTATATATGAGAAACTGCAAGCAGCTTCTCATTCAAGCCTCTTTAACTTGTTTTTACACTTGCACACATATTATGTTTTCATTTTCTTAAGGATAGGATTATCGTGTTCTTTTAGATAATTTTAACTTCTTGTAATTGTTACCTCATAGATGCCTGGAATTGTTCCTCATTGCTAACTTTCAAGATGCAAATAAAGTAATTTAAAAACTGCTAGTGCCACCTCATTACACTCTACCAGACTCCTCAGTGGGATATGAAACAATTCAGAGTGTTATCTCTGCTTCACTCAACTTCTAGGTCTCTACTATTCTGTCAACACATGACACTCAATTTTAAGAGAAAAGTAGAGGTACCTTACCTCTTATGGCCATTTATATCATGTAGAATAGAATTTATCTTATGATATTTTGTTTATTTTTTTACTGGATGACTTCTTCTCCAGACAGTAATGGCTTGTTGAACACACACAAACAAGTATTTGTGCATTTATTTGTCAATCTATATTTGTAGAATAAAATAGCCTTTCACAGCTCATGCCAATATCATAACTTGTGATATAACCTTTCATTTTCAAAATACTTTTTATTTCCTCTTCTGCTTTTTTTTAAACTATTGTTGCCACCTATTTCTACCTCTACACATGTTAACTTATGAGCCATTGTTTTAATTATTTTCTTAAATTTTAGACACTAGCTTTCTTTTATATTTACTCATATATTTATCATTTTAGTGCCCTAATTTTTTTGTGAAGTTTCATCCTTTTTACTGGGATCATTTTCTTTTTATTTTAGGAAATTCTTTTGGTATTCCTTATAGTGAAAAATTGCTGGAAAAGAATTCTTCCAGCTTTTGTGAGTCTGAAAATGCCCTTATTTTTATGTTTTAAGTTTCTTTTCATTGGATATATAAGTCTAATTTGGCAAGTTATGTTTCCTGTCCTCATTTTAAAGTCATTCCATTGACTTTTGCATTCTTTTATGTTGAAAGTTAATTTTTGCTTCTTTGAAATCAATGTATTTTTTTCCTTTAGCCACCTTTAAGATTTGGTTTTACTTTCAACAGTTTAACTAACATGTATGTACCTAGCTCTGAGTTTCATTGTTCATCCGGTTTGGTGTTTATTTGGCATTTTGTTGTTTGATTTTGTTTTGTTAGTTTGAGGATACTGTTCAGCTATTATCTTATCAGACAGTTTCTGCCCCATTCTGTTTCTTTCTTTCTTCCTTCTTCTACTCCAGTTGAAAATATATTGTCATTTAGCCACATCCCATAAGTCCCTTGTATATTTTCTGTCCTTTTTGCCTCACATTGTGTGGTTGCTATTGATTTGTCTTTAAACTTTGAGTTTACTAATTCTTTCTTTTTTTTGTGTCTAGTTGACTGTTAAACCCACTCATAGAGTTTTTAATTTCATTTTTCACTTATAGAATATCTATGGTTTTTTATACATTTCTAATTTTGATGAAATTATCCATTTCTCACTCACTTTCTTCACTTTTTCCTTTGAATTTTTTAACATTATTTGTCTTAGTTGTTTCCAAAATTGTGTTTGCTCATGAATGTTCTTGGATTGGTTTTTGTTGTTGCTGTTGTGACTATCATATTTTCCTGCCTCTTTCTGTCTAATAACTTTCTGCTGTAATACCAGCATTGTTTATAAAAGGAACTGTAAGTATTTTAGATGTTAGTTTCCATTAGTGAGACTACCCTTCTTTTTTTGAAAGATACACAGTTGTTATCTCTGTCTACTCAGAGATTTGGATAGACAATAGGTGGATTGATGCTTTAATAAAACTCAGTCTACCTTTAGTTTTTCCTATTCCTTTGGCTTGGCTTTTCTAGACATTTAATTGAAAGGTACAATTCTGCTTTCCTAGCTCTGAAACTTCTCTTTGGAGATTTTGAACTTAGTCCATTAACTTACCACCCATGCATCTTCAATTATGACACATTTCTTGAGGGGAAGCTAGTTATGGGTTAGTTACAGATCCTTTTCTTCTACTAAGACTTTGTCTCTGAAACAACATAAGTTGGAGATTTCATTTCACTATTTTGAAGTTTTGATCCAGACCTTAAGCTTCTCATAACTCCCTGGAACTCATCCAACATTTCTTTGGAAAAAAATCTGTTGGACTTTTTAGTTTCCAGAATGTTGTGACACAGCTTGAGACCATAGAAAACTCTATATGTACTTTTTCTCAAATAGAGTTCTTCCACTTGGTTCAAATTACCCTCAATCTATACCAGTACTGACAAATGCCTCAAAGGCAGAAAACCGCCCATGATTGTCGGCTCCTCTTGGAAGGATTTTCCCTCCATGGGATATTGGAGTCACTAAAATTTTCATTGCTCCCACAATTCTCTCATAAAAGTAATTTTTACAATTTATCTATTTTTGCTAGTTGTTAAAATAAACATTTTGGTTTATTGTGATATACTGCATCCTTCTCAGAAGCAAAATTCAGATTCTTGAGAAGAATGAAAACAAAATACAAAACCTTGCAGCAAAATAATGATGTCAGAAATTTACTGCCTTTATGTCATCAGTCTCCATAAGAGATTGGAGTAGGGAGAAGTCAAGAGAAATTATTCTAAGACCTGTGACCCACATGTGCCCATAGCAGTTTTCATAGCTGTATCTAGATATATTTATATATACATATAGTGTACATTTTTCATCTGTTGACCTCCTTGGTGTCCTGGTTCAATTTAGAGATAAAATCTTAAGCTTACTTCCCCCTCATTAATTTTAATTACAGTTCAGAGAGATTCTTGGAGAATATTACGTATTATTGCTTACTGCACCTACTGTTTTACACATAACGAAATGGAAACTAAGAAAGGTTTAGTGAGTTGCCTAAGTCTCCTCTCTTCACCAGTCTAGCATTTCCCCATGGTAGGGGGGATAACACCCCTGTTAATAACACCACTGTTAGTCATATAAAGTCATATAAAGTGTTAATAGTAATTGATTTTTTTCAGCCAAATGCTGAATAGTTTAATGTTAAAAAACAACAAAAAACTTCAAATAAAGTACTTTGGTGAATTCATAAAATCTTCATATTAACAAGATAATAGAAATCCTAGTTGCAGAAGCAAGGTATATTTTTATATATCCTTATCAAATTATCATTATTGTGGCAAAAAAAAAAAACCATGAGTAGTAGATTTATTTTGTGTCATTGTTAAAACTAAACTGAGGTTAGTTTTATGATTAAGTTAGTGTTTAGCAATTTTATTTATAATTGTGATTAAGTTAGTGTTTAGCAATTTTGATTTGCAAGTATATATTATTTTGGGGGGGCATATAATAGTGTTACAATAGAATATTAGCCTTATATTTCAGGATAAAATTTGCTTGAAAGTAAATTTTCAAGTAAATGCATGCCAGTTTTTTTCTGCAGTCATAGAAGAAAAACATTGATGTCTCAGAGATCATAAAATAACCCACAAAAATCACCAAGAAGTTATTATATTTAGAAAAGAAATGCGTACTCTAAAAGTAGAGTTGTTATAACCATATGACCAAGGGGTAACCAGGGACTCCAGACTATTAAGGTGATATATTTTCGAGGTTCAGTCATCTGCGCACATAAAGGCAGAGAAATCGGATTCTTGGTGTAAAAGATCTTTAATTGATGTACAGAGAGAGAGAGGGAGATAGAGCGAGAGAGAGAAATAACAGATTCCCCAGATTCTCGTATCAACCATGGTCAAAGTTTTATTACTATAAAGCAAATGTGAAAAACCACAAAACTACATATATGGGTATGCTTCATTTTCAACTGTTCCAGTCCGTGAGTAAAATGGAAAAGCAGATATGGATCACATATTAAATGTGTACTATAGTAAAATATGAATATATCTTACATATTCATATATAGCCTATATGAATGAGAAAGGTATTTAGATAAGAATATTTAAATTATTAAATTTTATGGTTTTTTTAGAGTTACAGGAATTATTAACATTTTCTCTAAAATCTAAATCCAATTCTAAAATCTAATAAGTTTAAATCAATTTGAAGAAATTATAACTTGAAATAACTAGTTGATGTCATTTATAAGTAACTTGTCCGTTTAACTGATATATTCCTTTTGCACTGTATTCTGCAACATGATGGAAGACTAGCTCAATTTAATGCATTTGATTAATTTCTGGTACTTCTCTGAATTAGAACATTAGACACTTGATGTCCAGAATAACTCAGTGATTGCAATGTCTACCTCTGACTTACTTTCTCTGGTGCCTAATAGATTTTATGTAGTTCATTACTCCTGTTCTTGCTTGTTAAGTACTGCATTAAGAATACACACACACACACACACACACACACGAATGAATGGAATTCATTTTAAATCAGCTTAGTGTAAAAATGTAGTCAAACTCACATACAATTGCTGTGAATTTACAAAAGTTGAGAATGCCTTTCAATCTGCTAAGACCCTGAGGTGGAACAAGCTAGAAAAGCTCAAGGGGAATGGTGAGGAGGAAAACAGTGGGAAATGAAGTCAGAGAAGCACTTGTAGGGTATGGTGAAGGGTTTTGTGAGATGCTATTAGAAGATTTTGAATAAGAAAACAACATGATGACATGATGCCAGTTATTTTTATAGAATTGGTCTGGTTGCTATGTGGAGAATGAACTTGTGGAGGGCAGGAGCAGAAAGAAGGATAATCAGCTAAGTTCTGTGGTGCTTCAGGGAAGAGGTGATGTAGAATCACTGAGGCGGTAAAGGCAGAGGAATTTGAAAGTTGGTTTGGTTTCTAATATATTTTAAAGGTTGAAATGGCAATTTCTTCTTTCTATAGTGTTCTTCCTTCAATTATATGTTATTTGTGTGTCTATATCATTAAAATGAAATGTTTCAGAAATGTATATTTTAATATGCAGAAACCATGTGTACTTACAGGTATGTGGCTCTATATTCAGAACCCCCCAAAAAAAAATCAGAAAAGAGGCCTATTGAGCTACAGATAATACCATTTGTGGAAAAGTTTGATGTAAATCTTTTATGAATGAACTCTGAGTATTTTCATTCATTATTAGAAAACAGTCCTGGGTGGACTTTTGCATAGTACATAAAAGTTTGTTCAAATGCTCATATTCCCCCTAAAGATTTAAATAGAATTGCCATTTAGTATTAAGCTAGACTTATATGAAAAATACATTCAGCCTTGTTATGAAATAACTGATTTTTGAAAATGGAATATGTATAGAAAAATGTCAGAAAATATTCTATAAACGTGTATGTAAAGTATACCATTGGGGCAATATTCAACCATAATAATTGTGGGTATTGAAGGCAAAATTTAGCTACTTGGTACTAATTGGCAATTACTTTTATTGGCATAGAAGGCTCTTATACATTGTCAGCTGTCTTAAAGTGAAATTGATTTCTATTTCTATAAAAATAGCTGCACTTATAAAAAGCTTAATAGCCTGCAAATGTTTATACACGTTTCCTCACTTAATCATTGAAACAACCCTGTGTGAGGCAGGCAGTATTATCCCTGTTTACAGAGGAGGAATAGGAGACTTGGTTATAGGATTTGCCCTGAACCATACAACTGTTAAATGACATACTTTAAACCTAGTTTTGGCTCTTTTGATCCCCAAACCTATGCTCTTCCATGCCAGAATGCTGGTGATCTAAAGTTTAACAAGTTGATGAGAATAGACCAACCACTGTGGCATCATTCTCTTCAGTATTTTGGGAGGACTCTGTATTCTTTGTTTACCTGGGTGATTGATTGACTACATCTAAGTGTCTCATGGTGCTAAGCTGTCAGTATCTCAGGAACTTGACTGCAGTTGGCTCTGCTTAATGTTATTGTCAGATTTTCATGGTTTCCTTGGGAAGTAATAAAACTTGTTAATGGCAGGAAGTTGTAGTATGTTTTAGTCTTAAGTTTGTGTAAAAATATTCAGTAAGTACTTTGACTATTAACTTTATAGGTATGCTCTAAAACAATTTCAGCACATTATATTCTTTTCAAACTAATGAGTATAGGAATTTCTTGGACTGTTTGTGATAGGAAAACTGCATTTCAATGGATAGACTTTGGAAAAATCAGGATCAGTGTATAAAACTTTATTAAAAAAATAAAGTATTGACATTAACTCAATAAAACTCATTAGTAGCCTAGAAATTATTCAAAACTATTTTTTTATACTACAATCAATGAGAATTTTTATTTTTGGTTTGTAGTACTAGTTATTCTTGTGAATTCTTGTAAATTCTAGTCAACAATCATTTTCTTAAGAAATAGTAGGGAGTAAGTCATGTCTGGTTTCCTGTTAAATAGGAAAAAAATTCCACCACTTTGGAAATTAATAAAAGTATCATTAAAAAAATTTGAAAATTTCTGGGTGCTAATCACCAATTTTCAGTAAGTTTGCATTTTTAAATGAAAAATTACCAGTGTTATTTACCAAAATAAAAAATAATTTTTAAAAAGTTACCAGGTATAATCTCACCCAGTGCCAAAACCAGACAAGTAATCAGAAAAAAGGAAAGAAAATTACGTATCAGTATATCTGAAGAATATAGCTTCAAAAATCCTCAACAAAACACTATCAAATCAAATTCAACAAAACGTGCTATATGTCAAGAGAGATTTATTCTAAGGATGTAAGGTTCAACATAATGTAAATCAGTTAATGTAATATATTACATCACCAAAAGGCACAAAAAAGGGTCATGTCAGTAGATATAGAGAAAAAATTTGATAAGATTCAGCACCCATTTATGATAAAAACTCTTAATAAAATGGAAATGGAAGGAACATACTTCAACTTAGTAAAGGCCACATATTACAAACTGCAGCTAATATCATTATCAACTGTAAAAAAAAATTAAAGCTTTTCCTTTAAGATTAGGAACAAGAAGGTTATCCACCCTCATCACTAATATTTAATTTAGTATTAGAGATTTTAGCCAGGGCAATCAGACAACAATAAGAAGTAAAAGGAATCCAAAAGAGAAAAAAAGAGAAACTATCATTATTTATAGATATGATTGTATGTATATAACACCCTAAGGCTTTACTAAAAAAACTAATAGAAACGATAAATAAGTGGTAGGCTACAAAGTCAATATAGAAGAGTCTTGTATTCTTATATGCAAACAATGAGCAGGAAGAAGTAAATTAAGAAAATAATTCTATTTAAAATTGCATCAAAAAGGATAAAATACCTATGAATACATCTAACAAAGAAGGTGAAATACCTGCACAACAAGAACTACAAGACACTGTTAAAAGATAAAGAACAAGACCCAGACCCAAAGAAATAAAAAGATATTCCATTCATTGATTGGGAAAATTAATACAGTAGAAATGTCCATCTTACTGAAATCACATTGTACATTAAAGAAGCTTGAACAAAATACTACTAAAATGTATATTGAACCACAAAAGCCTCCAAATAGCTATAGCAATCTTGAGACATCATATTACTTGGACTTAAAAAATAGCCACACATATTACTAGAATAGAATGAAGAGTCCAGAAATAAAATTATACATATATAGATAATTAATCAGTGAGAAAAATGACATGACCTTACAGTGGAGAAAGGAAAATCTCTCTCTTTAACAAACAGTATCAGAAGAACTGGACAGCCACATGCAAAGGAATGAAACTGGATCTATCTTTAACACTATGTACAAAAATAAATTCAAGATGGATTAAAGACATGACTGTAAGACCTGATGTCATAAAATATATAGAAGAAAACATAGGTAATACCTTTCATGATATCAGTTTTAGAGCTGTCTTTGGATATATCAACAGCAAGGAAACAAATGCAAAAGCAGATGATTGGAAGTACATTAAATTAAAAAGCTTCTGCACAAAAATGTGAATATCAACAGAACAAAAAGCTAGCTCTGCTGATTGGGAGAATATGTTTGCATAGCATACATCCCATAAGAGTTAATATTCAAGGTATATAAAGAACTCATGCAACTCAGTAACAGAGATACAAACAATCCAACTAAAAAATGAGCAGAAGACTTGAATTAGGCACTTCAACAATAACACATACAAAGACCAACATGAACATGAAAAAATACCCATCATCAATTATTATTAGGGAAATGCAAATCAAAACCATAATGACCTATCACCTCACACTTGTGAAACAGCTTACATTAAGATTATTAGTAACAGTATTGGCAGGATGCAGAGAAAAAGGAACCCTTATACACTGTTGGTGGGACTGCAAATTGGTGCAGCCATTTTGAAAAACTGGATAAAACTTCTTTTAAAAATTAAAAATAGAACTTCTATTTGATCCAGCAGTCCCACTTCTGAGTAGCTATCTGAAGAATATGAAACCATCAACATGAATAATTATATGCACTACAATGTTTACTGCAGCACTATTTATAATAGCTAAGATAATCAACCTAAGTGCCCACTGCTAGATTAGATAAAGATGTGCCATATATACATAATTGTGATACTATTTAGCTGGAAAGAAAGAGGAGTTTACTATTTGCAACAAAATAGAAAGAACTTGAGGGGATTGTATGAAGTAAAATATGTCAGGAATGAAAGACAAATATTGGATGATTTCACTATATGTGAGATACAAGAAACAAAACAGATGAGCAGACAAAACAAAACAAAAATAAAGCAGTGAACACTGACAACAGAACTGAGATTACCATAGAGGAACAGGGTAAGATTAAGAGTGGAGGGAGTCTATTGGTTTGTGGTAGATTTAAAAAAAATTTTTGTAAATAAAAGTAAAACAAAAATTAAACAAACTCACCCCTCCCCCAAATAGCCTAAAATGAACAGCAATCTATTTTTAGATTATCAATGGAAAATACCATTGGTATTAATATCTTTCATTTTCTCTTCCTCCTCCCCTGATATCCATTATTAACTGTACTTAATGAAGACTGAATTAAGCAAGTCAGTGACCTGTGCCATTGTGTTCAGTAAGGAAAGATCTTCCTAGAAATCCTTACTACAACTTTCTTCATTTGCAGAGGTCATCATCATATTTAAGTTGTCCAGTTTTTCTCAATCTTGAAGTTTCTTTTCCATCAAAAGTTCGAATTTGGGTTAAATATTCCCACACCTGATCTTTGGTGGAATCTTTTTCTCTGCTTTTCGAAACTGGTGAATTATGACCTTAATTAATTGTATGGTTGCATTATTAGGCTGTTTATCACTTCTATTGTAGAAAAGGTTTTTTTTTTTTTTAAAAAAGAGATTTTATCAATAAGAAGCATCACTGACAACTGACTCTGTGCTTAGTGTGTAACAAGTGCCCTGGGGCTATTTCTTGGACCAGTTGGTGAATGATGACTCGGTGGCTGACATTAATTACTTACCACCTCCCAAACCCTAGATTAAGCACTTTCTGTATGTTCCTGGTGAGTCCTCCTGTGAACACTTACCTCAGCATTTATCTATTGTCAGAGTCCCCCAGCTCTCTTGTTAGTCCCCTACACGGGAGGTGCCCTACAAGTAGATCATGATCAGCTAGCTTAGTGCTTTGTATTTTTGCTGTCTGGACAGGTTTGCATTATCTGAAGACTGTCTTGAATATGTAATGTTTCTAGGCATTTGCTTAACAGTTAAAATGATTGAGATCATAAATACATATGATCAAAAATAGATGTTTAAATAGTAGTTCCTTGACTTTGGAACATGTTATATGAATCTCTCCCCAGAAACTGGCGAAAAGAGGGAAAATTCCTATTTCTCATAACAATTGCGTGGCATTCTTTGGAGAAACATAACTTAAAAACTTGTCTTTGGATTTAAAAAAGCCTTAAAAGTATCCTTTTAGCCATCAATCATTTATCTGATATGTTGTTTAATACATTTTATATATTATCCATACTGTGCTTTTGTATATGTGACATATACCATTGACATTTTAGTTGTTTCAATCTGTCTTTCTGTAAAGTGTTATGAGGGAAGACTAACACTGCTGTGTGGCTCACTGCTCTGTCTGTGCATCTAGAAATATGCCTGGCAGGGAGTAGGCACTCAGTAAATATTGTGATTAAAAAGCCACAAAAAATCAAATGCTTTTAAATAAAAATCTTATTGGGGTCTAATTTTATTTGTAGGTTGATGAATGTTCTAGTTTAATTTAAAGTCTTACTGATTTTTAGTAATTGTAAACCAGATCTTATTTTTCTTTTTTCAAGGAAGAATCCACAGCACAAGATAGAATATAGACACAGTAACCTTCCAGGTAGGTAATTTTCCTTCAGGAAACTCAGAATGAAACTTTTAAGTTATCCTCTTAATAAACCTTGGTAGTTTCCAATTATTGTGAGTTTGTTTTTTTTTAATCTGTTTCTGCCATCATCACCTAACGGTATATGTTTGTCTTTGTATCTGTGAGGATTCTTTTGTTTGTAAGTACCTAAAGACAAAATATCAAACGGGCCTAAATGATAATGAGAATTTATTGACATCAATAACTGAAAACTACAGAAGTAGGGCTTCTGTAGGGCTTCTGATTTATTGCTTGGACTCATACATCGTGTCAATAATGTCACCAACAACCCAATTTCCTTCTGTCAGTCTGTCTTTAGAAGGGTCATTATTATCCTAAAGCTGACTTCTGTCCCCATGGGACAGAAAAAGAACAACATGCACTCTTACTCAGCTGTGAGAATAGGCACCGATGTTTATGTCTTAAAAAGAGAGAGAGTGAATACTTTAGTTGTCACTATCCCTAGGAGAAATCATGAAATTCACTTTTTAAAATTGACTTAGGTCTCTTTTTTACTCTTGAACCACTCACTTTTACCACTGATTAATTTGTACCATTTCTGGAGCCAGCGTAGAGCCACCTTTAGAAACAAAGGGATCCCCAATAGAAACTCTTCTGAAGAAAGGAGAAAGAAGGATAGACATTCGGAAGCACTAATGATTGTCCATCTGTGTTATTTATATCAATTCATTTTCCTTTCTGTTTCCCTTTCTTCCAAAAGCTGCTATTTCTCCCATTTAGCAATTCTGGCTTCTTTGTATCATTTATGTTGGTAGCCAATTCCACATGCACTATTGAGAGAGAGAGAATAAAAATGTATAATAACTATCCAGGCTATGCCCACATGTATTTGTATACACTAACCTGTAATCAAGTGATACAAAGAATTAAGGGAATTCCACTTGAGATTTCTGATTGAAGTACAACTTAGTGCTTTAGTACTCCTGACACAAATATTCAGTACTCATTTTATCTGAGTCATTATGGTATGGAGGTTATATATTTATGTCATACTTTCATGCTATATTGCATTTTTAATATGAAATATTTAAAGTCTAATTGAATTAGCTGTAGGAGGGTCCAGGAATGAATTGATTTTACAAAGATAATCATATGTCAGCATTTAAAACACTGACCAGAGTCATTGATGTGGCACCACTAATAGGACATAGAGCTGACTTCCAGAACATGACTTGTCATGATGTTGGGTGTGCAGGTGCTTTCACCTAAAGCACAGAGTGCCTGTTTCTGCTACAGAGAGTTGTGTTATGAAGATACTATTAAATTCTGAACCTTCCATGAAAGGAGCATGAATGTTTAAATGTAAATGTCAAATGTAAGTGACAATTTGAGGAATCTAATGAGGTTCCGATTAATGTGACTTATGGTTTCAACAGATGAGCCTACCCATTAAGTTTCTAAAGCAATTCAGGGCTCACTAAGGCTGAAAGCCCCTTCAATTAGCAGGATTTAAACAAGCCTTTAATAAAGTTCACTATATTGACAGACAGGCTAGTGATCAAAAGTGTAAGTTATAATAAGAAGGGTTCTGTGAAACTAAAGCTGTTTGCTGATTTATAAATGGTTTGGGCTTTCTACTTTGTGTATATAGATATATATATATATATATCTATATACGCACTAAGTTCCTTCTACGTGTTAGGCACCATTGTAGGAGCTGGATGGGATGAAGACAATGATACTGTGCCCCTGTAAGATTTAACCAAGATGGACAGTTCAAATGACATAATTGTATTATGTCATGTAAATAAAGCTGTGTAAGGGAACAGAATGGCATGGAGTGCATGGGGAGTGGTGCCATTTCCAATAGGATAATGAAGAAGGATTCTATATATGTAAAGCAGAGGCCAGAAGGAGACAGCAAGGCTGGTAATTATCTGAGGGAAGCATATGACAGGCAATGGAAACAGTGAGATCAAAAGCCCTAGAGATGATCCTGCTTTCCTGTCCAAGGAATAGCAAAGAGAGAGTAAAGTTGGAACAAAGAGGGTAAGTAGAGAGTGGTAGATAAGGTCAAAAGGCTAACAGTGAGTCAGTTGTGTAGGGTCTTAGAGGCCAAGACTTACTAATGAGGACTTCATATATTATTCAGAGTGAGGTAGAAAGCTGTTAGAAGATATTCTGGCTAGTTCTCTGTCTGTGAATAGACAAGAGTGGGGGCAGAGAAATTAATTAGGAGACTGTTGGAATAAGCCAGGAAGAAGTTGATAGTATTTGGATCAGGGTATTGGAGTAGATTTGGTGAGAAATGCTAGTGTATTTTGAAGATTGAGATAATAGGATCTCTTGAAATACTGGATATTGGGTTTTTAGTGAGTGGGTATCAAAGATGACTCCAAGGATTTTTACCAAAACAACCAAAAATTTAGAAGGTTAGAGAAGTCTTATACTCAAGACTGATAAAAGTATGACCAGATATGGATGATAAGACTCAAGAGTTGGGTTCTGGAAATGTTACGTGTCAGATGCCTATTAATCATAAAAGCAGAGATAATACACCAACATTCAGATCAATTAGTCTGGAATTCAAATGAGAGGTTAAGGCTTATGAAAGGATACTGAGAAAGAGCAGTCAAATAGGAGGAGAATCAGAAATTATTTCAATTCTCTCTCTCTCTCTCTCTCTCTCTCTCTCTCTCTCTCTCTCTCTCTCTCTCTCTCTCTCTCTCTCTCTCTCCTTTTCTTGCAAATCTGTTGAGATCATTTTCTGAATCTGAAAGGGAATTCTTTACTGAGAGATCATGAGATCTTGTCCATTTGCTCCAAGAGCAAATGGACAAGAACAGAGATAATAATGTTCTTGACTCCTCACTCCCTTCCCCAACTGCAGACTGTCCTCTAAATGTTTTTTAAATGTATTCTATCATAAAAATAATAATAGAATTGAGATTAGCTAGACTTAAAACATACCCTCAAGATGCTTTCAGCAGATAAGAAATGTATACAAAGATTTCCCTGAAAGGAACTGTTGGACTTTCTGCTTTGTGCCAATGAGGATTGTGCTAGAAAACTTGGAGAAATTTGATGCTTAGTTTAAAATAGTTATGTTAAAATTAAGTTTGACATTTATATTCTGCTTTTTGTTTCTACTTTTATTTTTGATTATTATTATAATTCTCAAATCCTCTCTGGAATGAATAGTGATAGAAAGTTTAAAAAAATGTACTGGTATATGGGAGATAAGAGGATAGATAAATTAGCTTCTCATCATTCTTATTTTTCCCCACCACATTCCTTCACTCTCATTTATGTTATATCCATCTATAACATGTGAATGTGTTAGGAAGAAATTAACTAAAGCATTTACAGAAGTACAGACATTAATTATTTTTAACTCACACATAAGCTGTTCATCACAGGAATTATTCTCTTCCATTCAGAACATTTCCAGATAGAAACCCTCTGATTATTTCTTAAATGCTCCACATCATCCTGGAGTCTCTCTGTGCTTTATTTTAAATCAACTCTGTTGCCCACTGTGGGAAAAAAAAAATTAAACAGAGTGGGATGGTGGAAGAAATTAATTCAGAATAGAAGAATTCTATTTAAGTATTATATAACAATTTGTAAATTCTAATGACTATTACTATAGTAATCCTAGTCTTACTGAAACAAGAATTGTAAGGATACCTTACATCTGTATGCTCTAAAGTTATATCTTTGAAAATACATAAATTTATATCTTCTCAATTGATCATAACCATCTTGTATTGATCAGGTTGTGCAAGGATTGCCATGATAACAAACAATCCACAAATTTCAGCACCCTGAAACAATAAATAGTAGTATTTCTCCTTTAGTGTTATAGCTGCATATTGACTTTTATATAGCTTTTATATAGCTGCATATTGACTAGGGCCCTTTTGCAAGTGTATCCTCATTTTTGAATGAAGATCAGCCTGGGACACAAGTTCTCACAGTAAAAGGTATATGGCAATTGCAGAATCACAGAAAGGAGAATATTCCCTGGAAGAGGCACACATTCTACTTTCTACTCCCTTTTCTTTAACCAAGACCCCAGACAAGTGGGGTCTGGGAAAAATATCACAGGGAGGAGGAGTGAAGAACTCTGACAATACTACTTTCTACAATTCTGGAAGACAGGGCAGCATGATTATGGTCATGATATTATTAACCATTATTAGAAATCTCACAGGATGCTTTATCGGGAGTTTCTCAGGAAGCTCATGATAGGGAAAGTTAGACTAATAAATAATCAATGGCCTTTTTAATCCCATTTTTAGAAATTGAGAGTGGTTAGCTCTGTACTAAGTAAAATTCATTCTTTTGATGGAGAAAGACATTTTACAATATGACATCTCTAACCCCAGATTGAGTGGCAGTTGACTGTTGTGTACTAAACTTCTGTTTTTTAGTGAGTAGCATTTCAGATGAAGACAGTGACAATGTTGGGCAACCCAATGAGTATGACCTGAATGACAGCTTTCTAGATGATGAGGAAGAATATGAGCCAACAGATGAAGATTCTGATTGGGAACCAGGAAAAGAAGACCAAGAGAAGGAAGATGTGGAAGAGCTACTGAAAGAAGCCAAAAAATTTATGAAAAGAAAAAAGTGACTCTTTTCTGCAATAATTTATGCCTCCTATTTACTCTATTTTTATGGGGAAAAAATCAGGAACTAAGGAAGCAATTAGGCAATAATTGTTTTCCTTCTTTTTATAGTTATGACCTTACTATTGACTCTTTACAAATGAAACATTGAAATGTCAACCTCCAACGCAGTGGATGGATTTTGTTTTGTTGCTTTGCCTTTTTAAATTCTCTGTAAAGTACCTGGGAGTAGGAAGCAGACAGAGAATTAAAGAGAAATAATGGTTGTTTTTTAATGTACATTGTGTGTGGGTAATAAAAAGTTAAAGTCACATAGTTTACACAAAACTTTGGTCTTTTTTACTTTTTCCCAGAAAGTCTGTCTTTATAGAATACCATGTAAGTATAACCAAACAAATTACATCATGAGTGAAAAAGCATGCCTCTTCCATTGCCATTGAAGTAATTCTTCAAACAGAACCAGATTTTGAAAAATGACTGTTATCATACAATGACTATTTTTCTAATAATTCCCTAGCTGTGAATTTTGCAATTTATTCTGGTAGTCTCACTCTTTGAAATGTGGGGAAATTAAAACCAAATGAATACTGAAAATAAATTCAAATAGGCTATACAAATGTACACCATGCAGGGAATGTTACTTTTGTGTCCTACCTATCTAATTTACTGTATGTCTGATTTTAAAGGTAGAAAGACTCAAAGAATTTAATACTTTCTTTTCAACTAAAGTCCTCCCTGATTAACTCCCAATATGCTCTTTAAGAAGATAGAAATAATTTTTAACCCTTTTTTCTCACTTGACAATTTTTTTGTTCTCAGATAAAAGTACTAAGTGGTCTGCTAGATTTCAAAAAATCCTTCCTTTAGTTTATGAAGTATCTGTCTTAAACTACTTTAACCCTATAATAATCTTAATTTTAGGTGATTTAGAATTTCTGAAATATAGAAACAGTTGGGTATGTGTACACAGTGCAGTGGGCATATTATTGAAATTATAAATCACTAAACCACAAATGTCCTTGTTAAACACTAACATTTTCTATTCTTAGAGACCTAAATGTTTATATCTTCCAAGTGCAAGAAAAATAATATCTATGATATTGCTTTTATAGTACTTTCAAATATCTTTTCATGTAATTGTATAATAAAATTTACTTAAACTGGCAAGAATAGATAAATATTGTTCTAGGCTATATTATTCTGACTTTGCTTCTGTTGTTATATGGGGATTCATTTCCCCTTTTCTATGCCCCTTTAGTTTTGGGGATCTGACAAAATCGTGACTAAAATATTTGAACTTACTCTCATCCCTGCATTTAGTCCTTAAAGTATTCCTTAATTCACCCATAGATATATCACAAAGGAATTGAAAATCTATGCTCACCTAAAACTTGTGCACAATGTCCATAGCTGTATTATTCACAATATCAAAAAGTGGCAGCATCTAAATGTCCATGAGCTGATGAACGGATAAATCTGGTTGTGTGGGTATCCTTGAAACCAATTTCCATTGGGGATGTGTGTGGGCCTTCTCCACACTACTAAGCAACACCATCAGTATGTCTTAAGAATTCAGCTCACTTATTACTTTACCCAGAGATAGCTTCAGATCACACAGATTCAGTCTCCCCAAATCATCTTTCATTTAAGATGGCACCTGCAAGCCCACACTGCCACATGGAGTTTTGACCAACTGACTGCAGTAAGGAGAGTCCCACAACCCCCTCCTCCTCAGACTTCAGATGCTTGTCCAAGCCCAGATTATTACCTGTGTTTCTGACCAACTGGCTATAAACTAATTACTAGGATACCTTCCTCAGGTTCAATTGATTTGCTAGAGTGGCTCACAAAACTCAGGAATCTCATTTAGTCACTAGATCACTGGATTACAAGGGCTCTCATTCAGAGTCAGATGAAAGAGACTGAGCAAGACATGGGGGAAAGGAGTGGAGCTCCTGTGCTCTCTGCAGACAAGCCTCTCTCCCCAAATCTTCATTTGTTTACCAATCCAGACCTCTGAATCCTCCTCCCCTTAGGTTTTCCTGGAGTCGTCATAGCATAGGCAAGACTGACTAAATCATTGGCCACTGGCGATTAAACTCAATCTCTAGGTCCTCTACTCTCCCTGAAAATCAGGGGGCAGGACTGAAAGTCCAACCCTCTGTTAATGCTGGTTTCCCTGGCAACCAGTCCTCACCCTCAGGTATTCCCCAAAGTCACTCATTTACCTAACAAAAGACACCTTTATCACTCCCAACACTTAGGATATTTCAAGACTTTTGGAAATTGTGAGCCAGGAGTTGTGGATGCAGACCAAATATATATAAGAAATATAATTTGGCATCTGAATGACCAAAGATATGTATCTTGTAAATCATAATATTGCAGTAGTACATCTATACAATGGAATTTGTTGGCTATAAATACTGAGTATTGATACATATTACAACATGAATGGGCTTGGCAACACTATGCTAAGTGAAAGAAGACAGATAAAAAGACCTCATACTGTGTGAATTCATTTATGTGAAATGTCCAAACTAGGCAAATTTATTGCTAGAGATAGAAAGTAGATAAGCGGTTGCCCAGGGCTACGGATAGTGATTGCTAATGGGTAGAGGATTTATTTTTGAAGTGATGAAAATGTCTTGAAATTAGTGGTTTTGTGTGTTGCACAAGTCTGTAAATATACTAAGATCCACTGAATTGTATACTTTCAAAGCATGAATTTTATGCTGTATGAATTACATATCAATAAAGCTGTTATAAAAAAGTGACCACGTTTTTTAGGGAAAAATATTTAATAATAGAACATATTCTTGGCTGTAAATTAATGTGATAACTCTTGGTAGTTGTTTTTTAAAGAATAGTTTGATATGTATTGCATCATAATCCTAAAGACACTTTGAGTTGAACTAATATATACCCAACTTAATTGACTAGAGTGTAATGAAACTTTGCCACTTGTAATTTGACTCTTTAAATTTATGATTTCCAGAATAGAGGGTAAACTGATGGCATTAAGTTGTCAGTTAAGACATTAACAAAAATTGACTAATTAATTGCCATCTTAAATAGTAGGTGAGATTGATGCTGTATCCCAGCCTCATCTATCATGGTATAGATATTGTAGGATCAGATAAAAATCTCAGGCTTTTCTGCCCTCTTGTCATTGGTATAATGATAGACACCTGCGGTTCTGCACACATGTCTAGGTGGGCATGCGCAAGTGAGTGCCCCTGGGTTGGGACACAGACGTATAAGGGTGGCATCATAAGAACGCCAGTAGAGAACAGGAACAGGGAACAGGACGCCAGCAGAAAGAGAATGAGAGCAGCAGAATGAAAACAGCAGCAAAGCAGCCGAGAGAGTGAGATGCGCCCGGGGCTAGAGGCCTGCCAGCCTCCTGGCCCCCGGCCCTCATGCCTGCCATGTACCTGGTCGCCTCTGGGAATAAAAGCATAAAAGCCACCGAGGGCTCCAAGACTCCTTCCTTTACCCTGTCTGCTAGAATCATCCAGAACTTGCTCTGTGCCCCTTCCTGGCACTACAGATACCATGTATATATTTCTCACTTAAGTGCTTAATTCTAAAAGCAAATATTTTCATGTCATTTTTTATTAACGTAACAGATAGTAATATAAGTTTCAGGTGTGCATTACTAGCAATCAAGTATGTATATACTACATTAAATTTCACCACTAAGAGTACAAGTCTATTCTCCATCAGACAAATGGCCCTTTTACCCAATTTACCAATCTCCTGATCCCCTTCCCTTCTGATAAACACTAACTGGTCTCATAGCCCAAAAGTTTGTTTTGTCTTGTTAGTTCATCCATTTGTTTGGCTTCCCTATGTACCACATATGAGTGAAATTATCTGGTGTTTGTATTTCTCTGTCTTACTTCACTAAACATAATATCCTCTAGTTATATTGTATTGCTGAAATGGCAGGATTTATTTTTTTGGCTTCTTTTTTGTATCTGAATAGTATTCCATTATTCATGTATACACGTTTTATCGAGTCATGTAACAGGGTGGTCTCAGGAAAGGGGAAAGTTCCAGAATCCCAGCACTGCCTTAAGTGGGTGGAGCTGAGCAGGGATAAGAAGATGTTGGAGAGAGGACAAGAAGACAGAAGGAAGGGAGGAAGAAGAAAGCAGGATGAAGAGCAGCAAGGAGACCTGGAGGAGGCACTTGGAGCAGAGGGACATGTGAAGAAACTGCGCTTACTTTCTGGTCTTGGACTGGTTGGACTGGGTGAGAGACCCATGGGGAGGTTAACAAGGGCAGCTTTCATCTTGATTTTGATTTTGCTCTTTTCCTCCCGGATTTGTCTGACTCTTTCTGACCCTTTTTTATGGGTCTCTACTGAAAGGTCCTTTAGACTTGTGTCAGGCTTTTGGGCCTTGCTTTGGGCCAATCGTATTTGGCTGGACTTTCACCCTCAAGGAGATGGGTAACTTTGGATTCTTAACTTAGTAACTATATTCTTTGTCCTTTCTGTATTGTACCCTAGTTGTATTAAAGTTCCTTTCCATTAAAGGTCTTACATGTTTGTCTTAATGTGGCGGATGGCAGAACCCATTCAGAGAGGACAGGTTTGGGAGTTCTGGGGTACCCCTCTCCCTCCCTGTAACAATCTTTCAGTGGGCACTTAGGTTGTTCCCATCTATTGCTCATTGTAAATGCTGCAATAAACCTGGAGTGTTGCATATATTTCTTTGAATTGGTGTTTTGTATTTTGGGAGTAAAAACCCAGAAGTGGGATAACTGGATATATGGAATTTCTCCTTTTAATTTTTTTGAGGAATCTCTGTACTGTAAAAGCAATTTTTTTTTTTTTTGCATGAAACATCTTGACAAGAATTGTGTTTTCTGGGACTTTGGAAAATTGGAGCTAAGAAGATTTTTCTGTGATACAAGATACCCTTTTCCCCACAACTGAAGATGACTTTGTTTATAATCTGTCTTCTAGAACTAGAAGATCTTACTCATTGTCAACATTTATTGTAATGGAAACACTGTGTGAGTACAATTTTTCCTAAATGATGATGGTAAACAGAATAAAAAACTGAGAAAGTGACTTTCATACAATAATCCACTAACATACACTGAGGAGTGAGAAACCACACTTTGAGGTGCATCTAGTCCTATTCTGATACCATCTCATTCCTATTAAGTTTTCTTTCTTGAGATGTAATCTATAATGGGGTATGTATGTGTAGTTTTTTTGGGTTTTTTTGCCAGTCTGCAAACTCAGCTTATAAAACTGCACCTCTACAATTGGGAGTGAAAGGAAAGTTAATTATTGCAGAGATCATTACTGGGATAGGACTGGTATCCTCCAGAGCATCAGATAGGCTTTCCTCAAGATGCCCAGAGCAAGCCTCTTCCAATAAGTGTCATCCTGATGTGAAAAGTCAGTTGAGGCCCTATGGACCTTGAGAAATCTGTTACCATTACTTAAAGAAAGCAGATTGTTTTAAGAACACTGAAAGCCTTAAAGGGCAAAAAGAGACCTTGTCCTAGTCTCAGACCATTCCCCCTTTTTCCTAATCAAAGAGGCAATCACTGCTTCCCTTTTCATAACCTAGAAGAACAGAATTTGCTGAGTTAGGTTTACTGGTAGACACGTCCTCCCTATCCAAGAATCTCATCTGTTTACTTTCATAGTAAAAAGTGAAGTCATCCCCTCCTTGTCATGTAAGGTCCTCTCCTTTCCTTGATGCTCAGGTCCCTTAACAATGGGTATATATTCCTGTTTTTCCCTATTTTACTTGAGAATTTTCAGCCCTATGATTTGAAGGATGGGAAAAGAAATTACTGCTAGAGGCATTCAGAACCTTTGGGGTACCTTTATTTCTTTAGTTTTCTCTTTTGGGGAGATTCAAATTATACTTTAATAGGAAGATTTTTTAAACTTTAATTAATTTAGCTCCTTTATTTCTAATGGAAGGCCCTGTTCCAGCAGTGAAAGTGTTGTCATTTTTGTCTGTATTGCAGGTCTGATTTCCTCGAGGGTAGGGACTATGTTCTCTTTTTCTTACATAATATTTAGCTCAGTGCTATACACAGCTGATTCTCAGTAAATGTTTGCTGTAGTGAGTTAGATTTACATATTGTGACTTTGAAAAATTAATACTCTAGGAGAGAAAGTAACTTACACTATAGCCAGCTGATTCTAAGTCCTTATCGACGGAAAGAAAAATCCATAACACAAGAAACATAAACATTTCTATCACAGCCACTGACAATACCCAAATGATTGAAAGTCACAACACTGTAAATGAAAATAATGAACAATGCGTGTATATAAAGGGAATATCTATTATATTTGTGCTGATATGTGTATGTGATACTGAGGTTAAGATTAAGAACTTTTCTTTAGTCAGGTACGCATTTGATTATTTCCATTTTAAAAGTTATATTGTTTTTTATCCAATTCTTTCTCTTTTTTTAAGATTTATTTATTTATACATACAAGAGCTAGGGTACAGGCCAGAGTCCAGGGCGGTGAGAGGATTCACCAGAGACAGAATAGGGAGCAGAGCAAGCAGACTGACTGAAACACACTGCTGAGGGGAGCAGCAGGCGAGGCAGGAGAGGTCTGCTGCACCATGTGGGTCCCGCCCTGGCCGGCAGCAGGGTTCGAACTCGTGCTGCAGTAGCTGCAGTTTGCTTCATAGTGTGTTGCTTAGCGCACTGCGCCACCAGGGAGGTCCCTTTTACCTAATTATTTCAACTAAAAAATTGTTTCTTCTGTGTGGCCGTCATTGTGCTGAAAAGATAACAAACACTGTTAAAAATGTGCTTGATCATGTCTTTTAGTTCCTTGAATTAACAAGAGACTAGCTAATATTCCTGAATTTTTCTACTTAGTTCATTAACTCCCTGTCAGATATTAACTTCTATCATAAAGCATTTCTGTTTTATCATATAACTGGAGAATATATATTGGATGAAAGTATAAAAGTTTCATCATTTAATTTTATTGCTGAAAAAAGTTTTAAAATTGATTGAGAAGCAACACGGACTGTGGGAGAATATTGATTATAATTTTAGTCAATGATGCATTGCTTCCCTTGTTATATTCCAAAGTATAAAAAACCATCAAAAAATAGAGTAGAAACTGCATCCATAGACACAACTTAATCTAAAGGCAATTTTTGTGTGTAAGAGGAAGGAATATCTAATTTTATTAAAAATCTAAAATTTAATTTCAAAGAAAAGTAGAAAGGTCAACATAAAAATCACCCATAATCATCACCACCTTTGAACCATCACTAACTCCCTTGAGTGTTCTACTCCCATTTTTCAATTGTTAAATTAATGATTACAGATATTGAGTTCCCCAAAGTTCCAGAGGAAAAATTAGTAGTAGTGGTGATTCTAAGAGGGTGTTACAGGGCAGGGAGAGGAGCACCCAGAACCCCCAAGCCTGCCCTCTCTGAATGGGTTCTGCCATCCGCCACATTAAGACAAACACATAAAACCTTTAATGGAAAGGAACTTTAATACAACTAGGGTACAATAAAGAAAGAACAAAGAATATAGTTACTAAGTTAAGCATCCAGTTACCCATCTCCTTGAGGGTAAAAGTCCAGCCAAATACGATTGGCCCAAAGCAAGGCCCAAAAGCCTGACACAAGTCTAAAGGACCTTTCAGTAGAGACCCATAAAAAAGGGTCAGAAAGAGTCAGACAAATCCGGGAGGAAAAGAGCAAAATCAAAATCAAGATGAAAGCTGCCCTTGTTAACCTCTCCACGGGTCTCTCACCCACATCTGTTCCTCTCTTCTCTGCAGAAATCTTCTTATCCCTGCTCAGCTCCACCCACTTAGGGCGGAACCAGGATTTTGGAGCTTCCCCTTTTCCTGGGACCACCCTGTTACAAGGGGAAGATAAGGGATTTAGGTTTATTCCTCATTCATCCTACATCAAAATTTCAAGTCCTTCTACCTTCTGACGCGACCCCTAGTTAGTGGTAGTAGGTTCTGAGAGAAACAAGTTTACACGATGCCCAGGCCCACTCTCTCCTGCCTAAACTTACATATAACAGGAAGATCCAGTTTTATTCTAATTTTTTAAGATTTATTTTATTTATTTATGCATATGAGAACTGGGGTGTACCAGAGATGTAGGGGGTAAGAGGATTCACCAGAGACAAAGTGGGGAGCCAAACACATCGATCTACTGAAATACACTGCGGAGGGGAGCAGTGGGCAAGACAGGAGAGGTCTGCCTCTCTATGTGGGGTTAGCTCTGGCCTTGAATTCATGCCACAGTGGCTGGCGATAGTTTTATAGTCCTGAGACTTTAACCCCTGCACTGCCAGGGAAGCCCAGGAGGGTCCAGTTTTAATCCTGTACTTTTATCTTTCTTCAGGGTACTACTTTAGAATGTCAATACACAACGTTAGATTAATAGAATCATCAGCCCTATTGAAATCCATCCTGTTTTTTTATTCTTTTTGCTGAATTTGCTATATAAAAGAATGAGATAAATCAGTAAGGGAATAAAATAGATGTCAACTTGGCTTCATTCTTTCTGTGATAAATAAAGTATTTTTGAAAGAGGAGTTCCTGATTAAAGATGAAAGGATCCTGTCATGCTAATTTCCTCCAATTGCTTCCTGCCTCTGTCACTGCCAGCGACTGACAGCTGGTTTAATAATTAAATTCAAGTAGTGTTTGCTTTTCTTGACCTTTACCGAGAAATGAATTTTCAAGATCTGGACATGACTAGAGTGCTTTAATTGAGGGAGAATAATGTGTTTGCATCATTCCCAGCAACCCCATGGATCTGATAACTGTATTATTTCTCCATTCCACTTCACAGTGGACTTCTAGGGGATGACTGGCAGTTGCAGTCACACCATAATTAATTCCCAGCTTTGGCGCTCTGCACACATGTCACCCAAAAGAGGGTATGTTTATTTCCGGTTGAGTAATTGAGGGCTCTAGCTGACCACTGCTCTCAAGAGTCTCCAAACATTTTTATTTTGAAACTCTAGATTGTTCATGTTCTGTTAAGATCTTTTATCATACCGGTTAATATGAACACATTGCTTTCTCAAGTTGTGGCCTTGATCTTCGTGCTTTTCTTCTTTCCTCATGTGCCCTTATAAACAGAATATTTACTTTTGGTACATATCCTTATACTTTAATCCATTTCTTAGCCATGTTTCTGGCTTATTCTATGATACTAGTATTCTATGATACTAGTATTTTACTGAAGAATATGTTTTCCTTGCAATGGTCTTATTTGTAACTTTTTTCATAAAATCACACGCAGTCTTCTTCAAAATTGCCATTTTCAATTGTTTATGCCTTCATTTTTCTGTTGAATGCAATAATGTTAACAGAGAAAATAACCCATAACTGCTGAGGTACCTAGTAAGATTAGAGTCAGTGCTGCTGAATGGAGGTTATTCCCATCCATTTAGTTTTGGATTCAAGTGGATATGTTCATCCAAATATTTTCAGAGGTATTTTTCTCACCACTATTTAGAATATCTTTTTTCACAAGACGAGCTCATCAAATACATGTTATCTTTATGAATCTTTGGAGTATTTTGGCAAAATGTTTCAGATTCCATAAAAATATTGTAGACATAATCAATTTTACTCCATTCTTATTTGGCAAGCTATATGCAATCCTGTGTTCACTGCAGCACTAGTCACAATAGCCAAGATATGAAAACAACCCAACTGTCTCAGGGTGGTTGAATGGAAAAGGATTGGTAGAGCATCCTGCATTGTGTACACAATTGAATACTACTTAGCCATAAAAAAGATGAAATCTTGTCATTTGTGACAACATGGATGGATGGAACTTGAGTGGATAGTGCTAAGTGAAATAAGTCAGAAGGAGAAAGACATATACGGTATGATTTCACTCATTTGTGGCATATAGAGGGAGAAAAAGCAAATCAACAGACAAAACAAATTCTTAGACTGTGACAAAGGAACAGTACCTAGAGGGAGATGCGGGGAGGAAATAAGTTGAAGGGTTTAATTAGTGAGAGATGGATTGTTACTAGACATTTCTGGTGGGCTTGGTGTTGTAGATACTGTTGGTTGAGGTAAAAAACTACACCTGAAACTTCTCTAGTGTTATAAACAAACATTACTTCAATTGAAAAACAACCAAAACAAACAAACAATGAATATCCATTCATATGCTTTCTCCAAGACACTTTAGTTCTAAAGACATGCATAATTTGAAAGTAAAAGGATGGAAAAATATATTCTATGCAAATAGTAACCAAAAGAGAGCAGGAGTGACTATACTAATATCAAAATACTTAGACCAAATACTTAGACTGTTAAAGGAAACAATGTAGGATATTATAATGTGGTAAAAGTTCAAATTACCAGGAAGTTAGAGGCATTATAAATATAAAATTATTAAATATCAGTATTTCTAAATATGTAGAGCAAATATTGATAGAATTAAAGGGAGATATAGATATGTTTGTAATAACAGTTGGGTTACTAAACAATACTACAGACCAATTGTAACTAACAGAAAAATACAGACTATTCACCCAATAATAGTAGAATATGTATTTTTCTAAGGTACACAGGTACATTCTCCAGGATAGATCTGATGTTAAGCCATAAAAAAATAATAAATTCAGTTTTAAATTATATGAAGTATCTTTTCCAATCACAAAAATAAACTAAAAATTAATAGCAAAAGGGAAACTGAGAAAATCTACATGTATGTGAAAATTAAGCAATACACTTTTAAATAACCAATGGGATGAAGAAGAAATCAAAGGGAAATGAGAAAATATCTTGACACAAATGAAAACAAAGCCACAACCTACTGAGATTCAGCACTCTTGGAAAACGGAAAGTTTAAGTTATTAACACATTCAAAAAAAGAAAAATTTCAAATAAACAGTCTGACACCTTAAGGAACTAGAAAAGAACACACTAATCTCAAAGTTAGCAGGAGGAATGAAACAATAAGATTAGTGAGAAATAAATGAAAGAATAGAAAACAACAGAAAAAAAAGAATGAAACCAAAGTGATCCTTTGAAAAAATTCTACAAAATTGACAAATTTTTAATTATATTAACTAAAAAGAGAGGGAAAGCAATAAAAACTATCTTAAAAATCATGATTTATAATTGATTTTACAGAAATGAAAAAGACTATACGAGAAAACTATACACAATTGTATAGCAACAAATTTGATAACCGTGATAAAATAGACAAACTCCTAGAGACAAAATCTGAAGAGAGCTATAACTAGTAAGGAGATGAATCAGAAGTAATAAAAAGCCTCCCAGCAAAGAACAGCCTAGGACCAGATCCTATTCAACACAGTACTGGAAGTCCTTAGAGCAACCAGGCAAGTAAAAGAAATAAAAAGCATCCAAATTAGAAAGGAAGACGTCTAATTTTCTGTTTGCAGGTGGACATTGAAAGGACAGATAATAAATGATAGTGCAGGAACTTGGACCTACATTTGTCTGATGCCAAGGCTCATATTCTGCGTGAGACTCCCTCCATGTGGCCCCTCTTGTACCTAAGCAATGGAGAGGGCACTGATGATGGATGATGATGACAGCGCTGTTACTTGAGAGCTGCCAGCTCCTGCAGTAAGCATTTTAGGTTCTGAAGCACTTTGAAGTTTCCAAGTTGTTGTTTTAAGCTACTAAGTTTGGGTAATTTTTATGTAGCAATCGATAATTAATATAATGAATGTTTAATCTGATTCTTTCAACCAACCCCCTAAATGTATTTTGCTTTCATTGCTGCCTAAGAAACTTACTCAGAGAGAACAGATGATTCATGGGGAGCTGCGTATTTAGGATCCCACGAGAGTTAAGGCTCTCTTTTTAAATTTGTAAATGGAAATGTTGATTTTGTTCTTCAGTCTCACATGCTGGACTGATATGGTTCACTCCGAAGAGATGTATCAGCCTTCATTTAGCTGCAAAATCAAGCTGCTGAGCCAGCAAGGCTGCAGAACATCCTTCCAGGTTGTGAAAACAGGAAGTTACTGATTGCCTGGGGGGTTAAAGAGCTGTCAGGGCTTTTCTGCAGTGAATGCACCTGCTTCTCCACACAAGACTCCTCATCATAGCTGTCTTGGAGTAAGAGCCAAATCTGGGGAGCCTGACTCTATGGACCTTGCATGTACAGAGTCCCGTGAATTATCTGTTCTCCATTTTAAGTTTTAATCGAAGATGAGTAACATTGAGGTGGTGGTAGTGAACGGAATCGAAATTTATGGGTATATTGATTATTGATTGATGCATAAAAATCACCCACGACTAACCCTATTTCTCACTCAATTTCCGTTTCTAATGGTCAGAAATCTGGGCCCAGGGGATTCTGGGGTTTGGGTCTCTCACAAGGGTGCCATCAAGGTGTCATAGGGGGCTGTGGTCATTTCAGGGCTCAGTGTGGGAGGGAAGGATCCACTGCCAAACTCACTGGCATGGCTGGTGGCAGGTCTTAGGTCTTCACTGGCTTTTGGCCAGAAACATCAGCTCCCTGCCACATGGGCCCTTCCATATGGCAGCTCACAAGATGGCAGCTTGCCAGCTCTAGATTAAATGAGAGAGGAGAGAGCAAGAGATCATGTCAAATTAAGCCACAGTCTTTTTTAAAACCTAATCTCAGAAATTGCATATCATCACTTTTGTTATATTCTTTTTACCAGCAGTAAGATACTAAGACCAGCTCATGCTCAAGAGAGGGGATTATACAGGGCATGAACGTGAGAAGGCAAGGAAGATTGGGGGTTCATCTTAGAACTGGCCCCTCATGACCCTCCTTGTTCTTTCTCAAAATTGCCATGGCTATTCTTGCAGATTTACTTTAGAATCAGTTTTTCCAAGTCTATACAGACTTTTAATGGAATGCTCTAAATTTTTCATTTAATTTGAAGATTCTAACATTTTTACAAAATCCAGTCTCATCTACCTCCTCCACCCATTTAGTTCTTCTTTTCTGTCCTTCGGTATTTTTAATTTTTAAAATAAGTTCTCACACATTTCTTGTTAGTTTTATTTTTATGTACTTTGTAATTATGATAGCTTTGTAAAAGGAATGTGCTTTTTTTCTTTACATCTTGTAACTGGTTGTTGCTCTTCCTGTAAATAAGAAAGACACTTAATTTTCCTGTGTTGATTTATTTTTGGATCAATATAATGAACTACTTTATTAGTTTTAGGATTTATTTCAAGATTATTAGAGTTTCTAGCTGGACAATGATATCATCTGAAAAGATGGCAGTTTTATTTATTCATTGCAAGCCTTATTTATTTTTATTGTTGCATTAAACTACTTAGAATTCCTGGGACAATGTTGAATAGTAGACATAACAGCTTGTATCCTTCTCTACTTCCTGCCAGTAATCGACATATTTCTAATGTTTTGCTATGAAGTATAGAATTTGCTACTGTGATATAAAAGAAAAAGATTACAGAGTTAGAATTTTACAGACAAAAATTTTACCTTTAGTGAGCTGCATAGAGACTGAAATGGAGGAAACAGACAATAAGTGCTTTACACATTAAAATCACAAGGTCTTTTTTTTATAAGAACGAAAGAGCAGATGAGCTCTTCAAGAATTGCCTTGGTTTATTAAGTCTGCTTTCTTTTGTACAACACATTCCTACTTAGGTAAATTTACCTTTATTGATAACTTACAAAGAATTTTTAAAAGAATGGCTTTGAATTTATCAACTATGAGTACCATTCACCTACTAATACAGTGACTCACACAATAGATTTCTAATGTTGGATCACACTTATATTCTTGGATTAAGTCCTGGTTGTGATTCTCCAGCTTTTCTAATTTTGCTAATATTTATCAAAGATCTTTGATTTTTGTTCATAAGGGTGATGAGTAAATATTTGGGGGAGATTTCCACCATCTGTTCTTTAAACAGTTCAATAAACTTTTTGCAAAAACTGGATTTGGAGATATGTTATCATTTAGCTGTGATGACTGTGATTTCTACCCCTTCTTGAGTCAATTGTTATCATTTCATCAAGGTTATAAAAATTTACTTTCATATTCCAAGAAAAAGCCCTTTCCATTTTTTGATTGCTGGAGCTATCTTCCATATCAGCAGTCTATTAATTTCCTTCACAAATTTCTTTGTGTCTTTGGAACTTTGCCTTGGTAATGGTGGATGAGGTTTATGGGTGATTGATGTGTATGACTGTTAAGTTGTTTTAATTTTTCTAGCATTAACTGACTGATTTCTTTGGCTGCCTCCATGAATCACTGAGTACTAAAAGGCAGAATAAACTAGGGAAAATGTCCTAATACTAAAGATGCTGGATTTTGGTCAAGCTGGTTTCAGAGCTCACAAGTTTTATACATCAAAGGCTCACACTCAAACCTTGCTATGAACAACCCACTTCTCTCAAAGTGAGAATCATTGCAATGGCCCCAGGTAGGGAAGGTAAACCATGATGACAATTGGCCTTTAGTCTTCTCTTAGTTCAAGGAGCACAAGTATAAAAACATTTTCATGAATTGAATTGTTTTCCCCTGCCATGTTTATATGTTGAAGTTCTAGTTCCTACTACTTATGACTGGTATTCTTATTAAGAGATTTCATTTCTTATTTAGAAATTTGAGCACACAGACAAATGCCTTCTGAAGGTGAAGGGAGAAATTAGGATGATGCTTCTACAAATCAAAGATTTTATGAAACCACAAGTATGAAGAGACATGGAACACATTCCTCCTCACTGTTCCCAGCAGGAACACTAATTACGCCTTGATCTCAGATTCTAACCTCCAAAACTGTAAGACAAAACATTTCTTCTTTTTTTTAACAACTCGGTGTAGTTTGCTACAGTAGTGCTAGCCAAGTGTACAAGCACTGAGATAGGTGGCATCTCCAGTCCGTATTTCCTGATTCTAATACTTGATAGACTGTGTATCAGTCAGCCCTTGTTCTAATAATTGGGCTTTACTAGCAATCCCCAAATGGAATAGATTAAACCATAAACCTTTATTTTTCACTCGTGGATCTGTGACTGTGGCTTTGCTTGATGGATTCAGTTGGGCTGAGTGGACTCCACTATGGGAAAGATTCTCTCTACTTTTGGGACTCAGACTGAAAGAGAAGCCTGAAGCTTAGATCAACCTGCCAGAGGAAAGCTGATGAGAAGTTGCAGTTTCCCAACAGTGCAAATGAGTAGCAGGTCACCACATCAATGGCTCTTTGTGAAGAACTGAAAATCTATCCAAATCATCTTCCATCTACAAAATAAGCACAAGTACTACTACTACTAGTGCAGGAAGTTTTGAGGGGGTGGAGCAGAATGGTTCCTATGGTAACTAAGGATATCTTCATTCAGTGGTGGGGGCAGTGGTCTCAAAGCCCAGAGAGCTCTCATAGGAACAAATCTAGCAGTGTTGAAATAATATCACTGACCTGATGCCACAAAGCATCATGCAGTTTTAGAGATAATGACAGAGCTGAATCTCAGAGAAGACGAGTAAGTTGCACATCACCAGCTGGATCGAAGCAGCATAAAAAATTACATCCAGTAATTTAGACTTTTAGTATAGTGCTGGAACTTCTTCACCCAACTCAATGCATTGGGGCAAGGATACAAAAATGATTACAAATCCTCACCAGCTGGCACACTGAACTGATAAAACAGATATTTTTAAATATCAAACATTGATCCAGTAGACAAAATTTGTGTACTGCTAGCATTCAGTAGGCCTTTATACAAAGCCTGGCAAAGTGGGGAAGCCCACAGTGAGGTTGGGGGACAGTGCAAGGTGCTTGATATAGGAGGGAGATGACCCACTTTCAGTTTCTGGCATTTGAGAAATTTCAGTTTCAGTTTCTGGCATCTCCCACTCACTACTGAGTTTTAAAATTATAGTATGGAGGTCAGTCCTGATGATTTACACTAGGATAAATTGAAAAACATGCTTTGTAAAACAACTGGTAATAACAAGTGTTAGAGAGGATAAGATGTGGAGGTAGTTTGTAACAACATAAAATTGGAAACAACAGAAATATCTCTCAGTAGGTGATTAAATCAAGAAACTGTCATATAGCCACACAATAGAACACAGTACAGCAACTGAAAAGGATGAGGAAAATCTATTATGTATGGAATGGCATGAAAAGGCTGTCATCTTGATAAGGGGATAAATCAAACTTCAGGACAGAACATATGTAGTTTTGTTTAATAACTGCATACATTTTTTTCCAGCTCATTAGATTGAACTAAAGAAAGGCTGTATTCCTTTTCTCATTCCGAATAAATGCCACTGAACCTATGAGCTAACCCCTTATGAGAATTTCCTTTTTGTCTTTTCAGAACCCAGGGATAAATCCAGCCCCCCCCCCCCCACCAATTTTACTTTTCCCCATCTGTGAAGGAGGAAATCCAGTACTTCCCCACTGTTTTCTCTCCTGTCTCTTTTATTGTTCACACAGAACTCTTCATTTCTATGTGGAGGTGTTCTCGAATGTCAACTTAGTAGACCAAAAGATGCTCTGGAAGTCTTATCATGTAGGTAATTACAAGTTTTGGGAGACCCGTGCCAGGAATCAGGGGCAGAGAACAGTATCTCATAGTCCAGTTCTGTGTGTCGTCTAAGCATTCAGAACTCAGCTACGCCCCCTTGAGGCTGAAGGGCTTCACACTGCTACCTACCTTTTTCTTCCAAGGTGTGTAGCTGAGCTCTGTGGCTGCTTAACCCATAAAACCCAGAGACTCACCAGAAGCCTCTCTTCTCTGCTGTTGCCTCCAACACCACAATGCATTTCTCCCCTATACTGTGTGCAAAAGGCCAACTGGGGTTGCTCTCCTGGCTAGAGGTGGCACTGAGGCCTGCTTTTTAAGACCTGGGGCTCCAACACACTATCGAGGCTTTCCTCAGGCTCCTCCCTTAGTCAGGGAAGTAGAGAAATGGTTTGGCCGCACAACTATGCTGCCTCTCTAAGATCAGGGCAGTTCACTTTCTCTCTGGATCTTCTGCACAGACTCTCCATGCTTGATTGTCATTACTCCAAGAAGTCCCTTCCTGGGACCCACAGTTTCAAGGGGCACCCACCTCCTGATGAGTGTGACTGAGAGGTAGGGTCCACTAGGGTTACAGGAGATATCTCCCAGGAAGAATAACCTGAACTTGGAATTCTCCAAAAGCACAGACTGTTCAATATTCTACCTGTTCTCTAACACGTATGTACATAGTATTCTAGCAAACCCTGCACACCATTAGCATGTTAAACTAATGTTCTAGCACTGAGATGCTTTTATACCTTTCTAGTCTATCCTCTCTATTTATGAAAACACACATTAACATGTGACAATAGCACATTCATAAGTTCTGTGTAAAGTTAAAGCATTCTATTAGGAAAATATCTATACCAAGTGACTAATTAGGGATTAAAGATAATTGTGAGAATTTTTGTTTTTTATGCTTAATATGTCTTGAAATATTTATTCACAACTATACATGTTACTTGTGTGATCACAGACAAAACTAAAAGACACTGGAAATATATACTTCAAGTACTATATATCTATCAAATCTCATAGTATATATATATTATACAGTATATATTACATATATTTTTTTATTAAAGATTTATTTATTTATGCATACAAGCACTGGGGTACAAGCCAGAGGTGTGGGGGAGGTGAGAGGATTCACCACAGAGAGCGGGGAGCAGAACAGGCAGATCAACAGAAGTACACTGCTGAGGGGAGCAGCGGGCACAACAGGAAAGGTTTGCCTTGCCATGTGGGTCCCCTCCCTGGCCGGCAGCAGGGATCGAACTCGTGCTGCAGTGGCTGTGGTTTGCTTCATAGTGTGTTGCTTAACCCACTGCGCCACCTGGGAGGCCCCTATATTACATATATTTTAAGTATATAATAGAATTCCTTGTTCTGAAAAATAACATTTGGAGTGTACATGTGTGTGGGTCTCTCTCTCTCTCTCTCTTTATCTGTGTGTGTGTGTGTGTGTGTGTGTGTGAGAGAGAGAGAGAGAGAGAGAGAGAGAGAGAGAGAGTGAATAACTTCTGGACATAGACCTGAACAGCACCTGATCATGACTGAGGTGACATTATCAACAAGGACAATTCTGAAATGAGGTTGAGGACTCCTAAATAACATGCCTCCAGACAAAATGGCATTTCTGTCTGAGCAATGTTAGTTCTCAAAGTCTTCTTACTAAGCCCTGATTTCCACTCTACTTTACCTAGTGGCTCTAGCTGACCTACTCCTGTCTCAATATTCCCTCTCTTCTCACCCCCCTCTCCCCCAACCTGCTCTTTAAGTTATTTCACATTGAATGTGGTTTTCTCATGTCAGCTGGAGCATGACCCTCTGGTTTTTGGACAATGATAAAAGTGCTGTTGGGGCTTTGCCATGTACATCACTCTTCCCCCACCCCCTACCCGTACTCCACCACACACACACACACACACACACACACACATACACACACACACCTATACACTCCTCTTCTTCAAACAGTTTGAATATAAGACAGTTTTGTTACTTATTCAATAAATCATGCAAAATATTTATATTTTTAGGTATAATTTGAACTTGGCCTTCTCTTGTGCATTTCTTTATAAAATGCAGAAAGCAATTGGTAAGCACAGGACTCTGACATTTGACTTGATTTCAAATGATGTCATCTTCTTGACCCTGTGCCTGTGACTGTTCTCCTGTCTAAACTCAAGCAAATGTCATGTGACCCTAAAATCAGAAGAGGGAAAGGTGGTTGCAACTCGGCGCAGAAGGCAGAGAAGGCTGAAGGACCTAAGAAAGATCAAGAAACTCCCAAAGCTAGAATGTTTATTGGAATTCTTAAATTAAACTATGAATACAATTTCAATTTTTATAGTTTGTGATCTTGGCTAATTTATTGACAGAATAGTATTTATTGGTTTTAGATAACATTTCTTTAATTATTGGTGAGGATAAACACTTTAAAATACTTTCACTGGAATTTTCATTTCTTTTTTGAATTACCTATTTTTGTATTTTGTCCCTAATTCTAGTTTTTATCTCATTACAATGTAATAATACTTCATACATTAAGAATTTTGACCTTTTGGGCCTCCCTGTTGGCGCAGTGGGTTAAGCAACGCACTATGAAGCAAACCACAGCCACTGCAGCACGAGTTCAATCCCCGCTGCCGGCCAGGGAGGGGACCCACATGGCGCGGCAGACCTCTCCTGCTGTGCCCGCTGCTCCCCTCAGCAGTGTACTTCTGTTGATCTGCCTGTTCTGCTCCCCGCTCTCTGTGGTGAATCCTCTCACCTCCCCCACACCTCTGGCTTGTACCCCAGTGCTTGAATGCATAAATAAATAAATAAATAAAAGGACATAGTGCTTTATTTAAAAATAAATTTAAAAAAAGAATTTTGACCTTTTGCTTACAATATTTGTCATAATTTTCCTAATTTGACATTTATCTTTTAGTTTTACTTAAGATTTTTCTTTTAAATATTTTAAACTAGTATGTGGAAAAATCTATCTTCTTTAGAGTATTATTTATTGCTTTACTTTCCTTCTGCACAGTAAAATCCTTCAACTGAAATCAGATAAATTTTTATTCATGTTTTCTTTCAGTTTTTAACATTAAGCTTAGCTCATTAATCTTCCCATGTGCCTTTTGGAATATACCGTGCAATAATGATCTGAGTTAATGCTTTTCCCCTAGTAGTTGAATCTCCTATTTAGTGTTAATGATGAACTTACCCTTTTTTCATTTATGACATTTAAATTCAAATAATATAGAATCGTTTTTTATCAGAAAACAAAAATAATTTAGGGCCTCCCTGGTGGCGCAGCAGGTTGAGCACCACACGGTGAAGCCTCTGTGGCACAGCAGCACGAGTTCAATCCCGGGCAGGGAGGGGGCCCACGTGGCCCAGCAGACCTCTCCTGCCTCGCCCGCTGCTCCCCTCAGCAGTGTATTTTGGTCCATCTGCCTGTTCTGCTCTCCGCTCCATCCCTGATGAATCCTCTCAGCTCCTGTAACTCTGGCCTGTACCCCAGCTCTTATATGCATGAATAAACAAATATTTTTTAAAAATAATTGAAATAAAAGGATGAATACTTTTATTTCCATTCTGAATTGAGTCATAGCAGTATGCTTTGACCCTGAAGACATTTTCTTCTATAGTTGTATGTCCAAATTTCCCCTCCAAGTGTAATTACATTGTAATATGGTTTGAAACCCAATGTTTTTCCATTCAGTAATACCATAGCTTTTCATGTCAATCAATACATCTTTACAGCACTATGTCCTAATTAACTTTTCAGTGGAATGTATGCCATACATACAGAAAAGTGCATATTTCCTAAGCATACACATAGATAAACTTTTACCACCTGAACACACCCATGTAACCAGAGAGATAATATTACTAGCATCTCTAAGCTCTCCAAACGGTTCAGTCCAGTCTTCTCAGTCCTCGAGGGCAGACATTGTTCTTCTATCCTGACTTTTAAGAGCATAGATTCATTTCACAGGTCCCTCTTAATTCTAGCACTTACATGTGTCATAATATACTGGTTTGGGTTTGACTGTGTTCCCCTCCCCTCTTTCAAAAAGGAATGTTCATATCCTAACTCCAGTAACTGTGAGTGTCTATTTGGAAATAGGGTCTTTATTTTCTTTTCTTTTAAAGACTTTATTTATTTATGCATACAAGAGCTGGCGTACAGGCCAGAGGTTGGGGTGGGGTAAAAGATTCACCAGAGACAGAGTACAAGCAAAATAGGCAGATGGACAGAAATACACTGCTGAGGGGAGCAACAGGCGAGACAGGAGAGGTTTGCTGGGCCGTATGGGTCCCCTCCCTGGCCAGGGAATGAACTCACGCTGCTGTGCCACAGAGGCTTCACAGTGTGGTGCTCAATCCACTGCGCCGCCAGGGAGGCCTGGAAAGATGATCTTTAAACATGTATTTAGGTTAAGTAAGACAAAGCCCCATTAGGGTGGGTTTTAGTTCAATGTGACTGATGTCCCCATAGAGGACAACACTGTGTGTCTCAGAGTCATGCAGGGAGAGCCCTTGTGATGAATGGAGGCAGAGTCTGGAGTGAAGTAGCTGCTAGCCCAGAGATGTTAGGGATTGACAGCCATTATCAGATGCTAAGAAGAGGGGAGGACATGAAGGGGTTAAGTGGCCCAATTGACACCTAGATTTCATACTATAGTTCCAGAGCTCTGAGAGAATAAATTTCTGCATTAAGCCACTACTTTGTGGTTCTTTGTTAATAGCAAACTTATGAAACGAGTGGTTAACCCAATTTTTATGGATTTGAGGTTTTTCTAGTATTTTATTTCATTATTTTTCCCTTAGAAAACTATCAAAGACTATTAGTAGGAAATATTAGTATGACAATGGCTATGAATCACCAAATCTCTCTTTTCATGTTGTACATGGTAACACAGGTGACATGGGTTGCTTTCTTTGTAACACATTCTCCAATAATCCTATTTCACCAGAATTCCCTGTTCTGTGAGTACAATGAACCTACATAAAGATATGTGAGTCCTGCCACCATCTGCATAGTGGTTCTCTAGGGGTCTCTGAGGGGTTATCATTTAGGTTCCTGAATAGTCCTCTTCAGCTCTCCCCTTCCTGCTTAATGACCCTGGGACGTGGCTGTTCTGCTTCCCCTGGGTCAGTGGAAAGGACCTATTCTAGAGCTTCAGAATCAGGGTTTGCTAGATGCTAGAGCACTGACATTTCATGTAGCTTTCCCTATATCAGAACCAGATTATATTTCTTAGGCAAGATGGGAACACTCTCTTCTCCCACTCTGCACCAGGACCCCCCAAACAGTACTATGTATGTTCTGCTGTCTTCCAGAATCTCACTGCCAATAGCCTCTTCATCCTGGGGCTTAGTCAGGAAGACCAGAATCTGAGACACATACCATGCATCAGCTTCATCCCTGCCCTCCCCTCTTCCCAATCTGTCCCCAAGTAAAATATTCCAGTTTGGTGAGTCCACTGAGTTATCAGACTTCATGTCAAGACATAGCCCAATGTCAACAGTGGGCATACTTTCTGCTCAAAATCATTACCTACTGTCTACTTGAACCTTTATAATATTTTGGTATTAATGGGTCAATTTCCACTTATTACTCTTCCAAAAAATTTTTGCATGCTATTACATGTTTATTCTTCCAGATAAACATATGGTTAGTTTTGGTAACCATTTAAAAATTTATAAGGGGTGGCATTAAACCAATAAAGTTCATGAAGGAATTGACATCTTCGAATGCTTGGGTTTCCATTAGGAATGAGGGCATGTCTCTGTACCTATCAAAATCTTGCTTCACATCTCCTCCAGAGGGACTTGGGGAGGTAGAGAGGAATGGCAGAGAGCAATTCAAATGACCTGCTGAGTGGGCTTTGGGAAGCCGATCAAGCACTGCTGGCTCCAATGCTAGAGAGGTAATTGGAAAAGGAGGCAGGATGAGTTCTGAGCCAGCCCTGGGTATCTTCCAGGAATCCTTGATTTTTTCATGGCATTGGATGAGAGCATGTGCCGAGAGAACAAATCTAATGGAAATGGAAAATAAGCTGATTTAGTAAATTTGCCAGACAAGAGGAATTGTGGCTGGGCTCTGGAGCCAAGATCATGGAAAGAGGGGCAAATTGACAACAGGTAGCAGTGTGTCCTGTGAATGTGGGCGGCTGGATGAGTGCAGGGAGAGCTATGAGTCAGGGCAACAGGACTCCAAGTGAGACTCTGAAATCAGCCCCCTCTGTCTCCTTGGGCTAGGGGGCTTGCCTCTTAGGTATCTTCCCTCTGAACCTGAGTGATCACGGAATGACCAAGAAACCTCCCAGAGCTACTAAGCCCCATTTACCCCAGCAGTTGCATGATGGAAACAAGCCCCAAGATGTGAAAAGCTTTATTGTATAAACCAAAGGATGTAATTATGGAATAAAACAATGAAGATATAAGAATTCAAAGGTCTGTTGGGATGATTCCTGCTGGTGGAAAAGGAAAGAAAAAACCGCAAAGTAACCCAAGCACATCATTTAGGACTGAGGGACTCCTCCGAAAAAAGTGCTTTCCAAATGAGTTCCTTTAATCTTGTTTGGTAAGGACTCCCTGGAATGGCAGACAAATTTTCTCACATATAGTGACTTTCTTTGTAGGTAGCATGAGGCAAGATACCTCTGCTCCTGTGGCAATGGGCTTTAATCACAAGTCGGTTTTCTTGAGTGTTGATTCCCTTGGGGCTACACATTTTTTGTTCAACAAAAATCAAATCATTGGAGTTACAGATTTTGTTTTTAGTTCTTTCCTTTTTTTTTAAAATAATGCCACATTTTAGTTCCAGATTTTTAAAAAAGGATTTATATATTTTTTATTCATTATATATTTTTTATTCAGGAACTGGGGTACAGGCCAGAAGTGCTGGGAGGGGTGAGAGGTTCCACCAGGGACAGAGGTGGGGAACAGAACAGGCAGATTTTACTGAAATACACTGCTGAGGGGAGTAGCGGGTGAGGCAAGAGAGGTCTGCTGCGCCATGTGGGTCATCTCCGTGACCGGGGATAGAACTTGTGCTGCAGTGGCTGCAGTTTGCTTCATAGTGCGTTGCTTAACCCATTGCGCCACCTGGGCAGGCTCTAGTTCCAGATTTTGTTCTAAGCTAAGGCATCCTAGTTTAACTCTGTCACAGAGATAAATTTAAAATACCACTTGGATTTTTGATAGGGCCTAGACAGGTGACACAGAGGGACCACATCCTTCAAAGGAGCTCCCAGTGGGATCTGTCAGATTGTTGTTTGTCCCAAGAAGGCCTTGGTGAAGAAATCATCCTATTTGTGCCCACCTGACTCCAACTCTAGACATCATCCAGCATTTCCCTATTTTGAAGATTTAAAAACTCCTTCACTGTGGTTAAACTTATTGGTAGCTGCAAGTACCAGTCCAGGCCTATGAAAGGAAAAGGGGAAATTCTAGGTTCTGTATGGCAACCAGCACTCAAGATGGATTCTGAGTCAGCCGAGTGACTTCTCTCTCTTGCCATTCACATACTTGTGTGATCCCTTTCCACACTGTCTGGGCTCTCTCTCTCTCTGATAAACAATACACATAGTAGAAATGGGGGACGTCTGTTAACATGTTGTGAGCAACCTATATAGCAACCTATATAGCTAGAGCCATATGAAGATGTGGCACTAAAATCTTCTGCAATAACCAGTGAGAAACAGACTGATTCAATCTTATAAGTGAATTTAGAGGGAAATCTCCCCCCTCCCATTCCCCACCTCTGCCCCCACCCTTTGCTTGAGCCTTCAGAGGAGACTGCAGCCCTGGCAGACAGCTTCACCCCAACCTCATGACTGACTTTGAGCTTGGAATTACCCAGTTAAGCTGCTTCCAGATTCCTCAGAAACTCTGTGAAATAATACATGTTTGCTGTTTTAAGTTGATATGTTTACGGGTAACTTATTATGCACTCTATGTTTTGTTTTTTATTTCTGAGAGGAGATAGACATTTACTATGTGGAATGACAAAATCAACATACGTCTATCATGTGGCAGGCTTTGTTCTATGTCCCTAGATAGCCAAGACTCAGGTAGGGTGCTGGCAAGAAATACAACTTTCTAGGCCCTTTCCCTGGGTTTGGGAGAGGATCAAGGAATCAGTGTGTTTACTTAGTACTCCAGGAAAGATTGAAAAACATTGTAGACTAGGGTTCAAAAATGAAAGAGAAGGGGTTTCTAGGGTGGCACAAGGGCTTAAGTCTCATCACTATGAAGCTGTAGGCAGCCAGCGCAGCATGAGTTCAATCCCTGGTCAGAGAGGTGACCCACAAGGCGCAGCAGACTTCCTCTGTCTCACCCTCAGCAGTGTATTTCAGTAGATCCTTCTGTTCTGCTCTCCATTTGGTCTTTGGTGAATCCTCTCCCCTTCCAACCACACACCTCTGTCCTGTACCACAGTTCTTGTAGACAGAAATAAAAGAAATCTTTTTTAAAAATGAAAGAGAAATAGTCTTTTTTCAAGGAACAGTAGAAGATGGAAAACAAATTGGCACATCAACATGAATTTAAAGAGATCCACCAACTCATAAGGAAGATTTGAAAAGCAGTGGGGGGAGAGAGAGGTCAAAGAATGCAACCTGGAAGAAATTACACATGAACAAGTTCTCAAAGTTAGTTAGAAGCTTGTGGAACAAACCATGGAAAGAATTACAGTGATAGTAACAACTGGCATTTATTGGGTGCTTGCTAAGTGCCAGGCATTGAGCCAAGCACTTTACCTGCCTGACCTTATTTTATCCTTAAAACAACCTTATGGTATAGGAACTGTTATCATCTGTAATTTACAAGTGGAATAGATCGACTTTGGTTACTACACTGTTCAAGGTTGCAGCTCCTGTGCGCAGTACTAGGTAGCAAGAAGACATCTGACTCCATGTGCTGTGCTCTTAACCACTATCATGTTCCATGTCCCAGGGAACATGAGACTCGGAGATGTGAAAGGGTTATGGCATTTTTGCAAATAGCAGACGATTTGTGCAAATGACAGGAAAAGGTGGCCACAGAACGATATAGGCCAGAAGAAACTTCATCAAGTGTTAGAAGTTGGCAGTGACTTCTAGTGCAAGTTCAGCTCATTTGCTATGTCAAAGAGAAAAGGGAAGCTCAGATAGGTTATGAGACTTGCCGAAGGTCACATCTTTTGATAGTGGCTAAGTAGTGTAAAAGTCCAGATTCCAGGCAGCTCTCTTCCCATTGTGGGCAATCTGGGATAGGCCTCAGATGCCGTGCTTAGGGGGTCTGAGTCATTTTAACCACTTTAAGTGTTAAAAACATTATATGTACTCACATGGTTGTGCATCCACCACTACTATCCATTCTGGGAAATATTTTGTCATCCCAAGCACAAACTATAACTATTAAAGATGCATTAAATCCTTCTTCCCTGGTATACACCCTTCTATACTCTGACCCTATGAATCTGCTTATCCTAGGTCCCTCACAAATGTGGACTCATAAATATTTATCACTCTTATGCCCAACTCATTTCACTTGACATGCTTTCAAGATTCTCCCATATTATATCATATATCAGTACTCCATTACTTTTTTCTCTCTCATTTTTTTTATTGTAAAAATACACATACTTTAATCATTTGTTAGTGTTCATTTCTCTGAGTTAAGTACATTTTCATTGTTGTGCAACTTTTACCAACAATTATCTCAAGAACTCTTTTCATCTTGCAAAACTGAAGCTCTGTACCCATTAACCCCTTTCCTTAACCCTCCAGCTCTAACAACCTGGGGTCTACTTTTCCTTTCTATGATTTTGGCTACTCATAGAGGTGGGGCTATATAATATTTGTCTTTTGGTCACTGGTGTATTTTACTGTCTCCAAAGTTCATATACATATTATAGAACATGTCAGAATTTCCTTCCTTTTTAAGGATGGATAATATTTCATATTATGTGTGTAGCACATTTTGTTTATCCATTTATCTGCCAACGAACACATGGATGGCTTTCACATTTTGGCTATTGTGAGTAATGCTGCTGTGAAGATGGGTGTTAAGAAATATCTCTTGGAGTCACTGCTTTTAGTTTTTCTGGGTATGCATCCAGAAGTGAAATTGCTGGATTATGTGATAAGTTTATTTTTTAATGTCTTGAGGAACTACCACTGTTTTCCACAGTTAGTGTATGATTGTACATTCCCAACAACAGTCCACAAGGTTCTGATTTCTCCACATCCTACTTCATTCCTTTTGAACTTCATTCCTTTTGAAAATGAAAATATTCGATTGTATGTTATACTTCATTCCTTTTGAAAATGAAAATATTCGACTGTATGTACATGCCACATTTGAAAGCTCCAAGTGAACATTTGAGGTTTTCCCCACCTTTTGGCCATTGTGAATGATGCTGCCGTGAACACTGGTGTACAAGGATCTAAGTACCTGCTTTCAAATTTCACTGGAAGTGGAATCTCTGGATCGCAGGGTAATGTTCTATTGAAGGTTTTGGGAAATCTACATGGAGTTTTGAAGGCGATCGGTGATTGCGCTGTCAGTGCGGGTCACCCTACCCCCTTCTGGAACAGATAATGGGGGGGGGGGGCGGGGAGCGGTGCATAGCTCTTTTTCTCGAGGGCATCCACACACTGCGCTCCTCTTTCCACTACACTGCTTTCTGGAAAAGCAAGTCTCGGATTCTCCTTTACAAAGGTACGAGCGGCTAACAATGAAGCTGATCCCGAGTCCAGTTAGACTTGCGGGAGGGAACCAGGTTTGAGCGGGTCCCCGCCAGGGCAGTGAGGGCGGCTTTTGAGCCAGAGGCGAGGCTTCTGCGGGCTCTTTGAAATCTCAGCAGCCAAGCGGCCGTGTCCGCCCACTCTGGCGGTGGTGCCGGCGCTGATCAGGTGAAGCGGCCGAGAAGTCCAGTGCCCTGCGGCGGGCACAGCGGTGCTGAACAGGTACCTCCAACGTCCAGCTCGGAGCGCAAGCGCTTTGGTTCCCGCCCCAGGCAGCCGTTCCGGAGTCTGAGCCCCGCGAACGCGCAGCGCCCGCCTGGCCCTACGCCCTCCAGCGAGCGAGCTGCCGCTCTCGCCTCCCTGACACTCCGGCCAGGGGACGACTCCGGGCGCCCCAGGCGCGCGCTAGCCCCGGCCACCCGGACGCACGCTCGCGTCGAGCAGGGGCACCGGTGCGTCTGGGAGCCCCTCGGACTCGCACAGCACGCCGCCCCGAACCAGCCGCCAGTGCCGGGGGCTCCTGGAGGCCGTCGGGACAGGGATTGCGAGTGCGGACCAGCCCAGATAGGGGTGGCCTCTCCGCCTGGCCGCGGGTCTTCCGGTGTGCGGCGGCGGCAAGACCGCAACCCCTGCCCGGGCTGGGAGAGAGCCGCGAGGAAAAGAGGAAGAAAGAGGGTATCTGTCCTCTCCCCGGCGGCCTCTGGGAGAAGCGTCTCCTATACGAATAAAGACATTGAGAGCTCATCATCTGATCCAAGAGGCACCACAGGTATTGAGCGCGCCCGGCGCGTAGGTGGGGGTGAGGCTACCACCCGCCATCTCCTGGGTTGGGGGTCTTTAGGGAAGGCGGGAGGATTTCGGGAGACTCTCAGGCATGTTCATTTATTAAGGGGACGACGAGGCTACCCCCTCCTTCTGTCCTTAGCCTTCTATGCTTGGAGGACAAAGTTGGGAGTAGGAGAGAGCTTACCAGCATAGGATGCAAAGAGGCTTGCAGGGGTGCCTTGGGTCTGGCCAGTGGTCCAAATGCTAAAGGCTAGAGCCCCCAGGACACCAGGTGGGAATGGGACTCCTCTTTGAAGAGAGAATACAGGAAATAAGATCGCTGAGTAATTTCTCCTCAATCCTTAATCTCCTACAACCCCTTCTTCCCTAAGAAGTTTTTATTTCTCTTTGTTTTAAAAACCTGACTATGAGGCTTCCAGGGAGCTTGCTTGGGCGTGTGTGTATGTGTGCAAGTGTGCAAGTGGTGGGGGAACTCTCCAGAATTGGCGTGCCTCTGAACCACTGGGGTCTGTGAGGAGTGCCAATATCCCATCCAGGTGCAGCTGTACCTGTCTGGGTGCCAAGCCTGGTCATTTTACCTTTTAGCTCTGGGTTCTGATAGCCTATCTGACAAGGTCACCCAGAGAGGGAGAGAAGTGATGGTTCAGAAAAATATGAGAGAGAGCGAGCGAGAGAGAGCGAGAGAGAGAGAGAGAGAGAGAGAGAGAGAGAGAGAGAGAGAGAGAGAGAGAGAGAGAGAGAGAGAGAGAGAGAGTNAGAACTCTTTAAACCTGACTCTCCCAAGACAGATGTCTCACCTTTGAGGGAGGGGGCTTTCCTGAGCGATTTCCTGGGGGGGGGGGGACTTCATTTCCCAGGAACTTCAAGTTTCCTTCCTTATTTCTTTTCCCTCCCCAGTTTTCCTGGCATTTATGTTTCTCTCCAGATCCCAGCTCTCCTCTTATATTGAAGCAACCTGGTCTGATGTTTTTGTACTCTGAGACAGGAGGGACTGGGATAGGCAGGGGACAGGGGGTTTCTGCCTTCTTCTAGGTTGTAGGCCGATTACCTTCTTTCCTTCCCCAGCACCATTAAGTGGTGTGGTGGAGGAATCTGGGTCTCCATTTCTCTCCCCTTTCCTGCAGTCACTGAGGAGACCTGAGGAAATAATAATTCCTTGCAATTCTAGGGTGTAATTCTCTCCCTCCCCAGGGAGCATCTTGCTTTACAGATATTATTGCTCTCCTGCCTGGAGGATGTTGAAACTCTGAGTGTTTAAGCTATTTGTCTCTGGACACAACTAGCCAAGGAAGCATTTTGCTGCTGAGACCCCTTTCTAAGTTGCTCAGTGATCAGGCTGTGACTCAAACTTGGGGCCTCTGCCTCAGACAGACCATGATGAATTCTGTACCTTCTTCCAGGGTCACTGCCAACTTTAATGTGGGAGCAGGAAACCCAACGAGCAAAGGGAAAGGCAGCTGCTAGATGGGTGCTATGATTTTAGAACAGGGTTTAGCTAGAAGGAAGAATAGCTCATGGAGACCAGGCAGGGTTGTTTCCAAGTCTTCCTTTTTCTTCATGGGATTCATAATTTCTTTTAAGCCACAGAATAGAACAGTTCCACAAAGACAAAGTTAAGACTGTTTGGAATAGTGTATGGAGTTTCCATCAGAACACCTCCATATTCTTCTGCCTCCCTACACTCCTAACTCTGGCCCCAGAGGAAAAGTATAACTTCTCAGTCTTTGATGGAACAGAAATGAACTGAGCCAGTGTCTGGTGGTCTCTGTAGCAACTCATCCATCCCTGAATGAGTGGGTGTGTGCAGTTTTTATTAATATATTTACTCTCTACCGCTCTCTGTTCATTCTGAGCAGGTGGCTGATGGATCTACTTAGTTTACAGGACAACTTTATATGTGACCAGGTTCAGTCACAACTGTTTGTATGTCTTTCAAGGAGGAGCTTGGATGCTGGACCCTGAGGATGCTGGCATTAAGGTAAATGGTCTGACTTACTAAGGGAGAGCTGAGGTCAGCAGAGGGGCGACATCAGAATCCTAGACGTCACCCCAGAGGAATTCCCAGAAGCATTGTTCACACACCACCTAGTGAGATGGAGCTCATGGATGAGAATGCCACCAACACCACTGACCTCTTTTCTGTGCTCCATGCCCACGAAGCCCAAGCTGCTTCCTTCCCATTCAACCTTAGCTATGGTGACTATGATATACCCTTGGGTGAAGATGAAGATGTGACCAACTCCACAACTTTCTTTGCTGCCAAGATTGTCATTGGTGTGGCCCTGGTGGGCATCATGCTAGTCTGTGGCATTGGCAACTTCATCTTCATTGCTGCCCTGGCCCGCTACAAGAAGTTACGCAACCTCACCAACCTGCTTATTGCCAACCTGGCTATCTCTGACTTCCTAGTGGCCATTGTCTGCTGCCCCTTTGAGATGGATTACTATGTGGTGCGCCAGCTCTCCTGGGAGCATGGTCACGTGCTTTGTGCCTCCATCAACTACCTGCGCACTGTCTCTCTCTATGTCTCCACCAATGCCTTGCTGGCCATTGCCATCGACAGGTGAGCGAGGGAGTAGTGGGGACAACAATGGAAGGGAAAACAATGGAATCTTCTTTTTCAAGGTTGTGTATTGATGAGTGTTAATTGTGTTGCTCACAGATATGGATGTAAGGGGACTCAAGTTTACCCACTGATTGAATGATGAGAAGAATTCTAGTTCCCCAGCTGTGATTTGGCTGGAGGTAGCAGACTCCCCACAAGCTGGGCAGAGGAAAGGCTTTTGATCCTTCTGTTATAGTCATGCTCTTATGTATTATATATATTCAATGTCTAGATAGAGGTAGATGGGTAATAGGAGATATAAAGGGGGACAAGATTAAGTTATAGACAGTTACCTCTTGAAACAATTTAGACACTTTGAGGGAGATTTCTATCTCATTTACACAGTTTTTACTAAAGCATGATCCCTTAGCACCAGTTGGTTTTAAAATAAGATTGAGGGATTTGTTTTGAAAAAAGAAAGAATGGATTATATACTTACTTACTCTATTCTGTTGTTACAGTAATCACTGTAATTCTTTTCATGCATTTTTGTCACAGTACAGAAGATCTATTTCTAATGATGATAAATCAAACCAATAAGAACAGTTAGTGCAAATCTTTCCTATGTTGCATTTAGTCTTTTCATCCGGCATTATCACTAATGCTAGTGTTTGGGGTAGTCTTTTTTCCTGGTGGGGGACTGTCTTTGCAAGCTCCTCTGCTCAAAGTTGGACTCTTATTATAAGTACATTTTTACAACCAAGAGACAGTCACCTTGAGGATCATTTCAGGCCTCTGTGTTCTTGGATCCGAACAGGCTGTCTCTCTTTACCCAGAGAGCATAGAGCACAGAAGCGCTCATGGTTTCATGGCCTCAGGGCTCTAGTAGGTTCAGCCTGCCCTCACAGTCAGGATGTCCCAGGACAGTGTTCCAGGGAGAAGTTATAGCAAATGGAGCCATAGGCAGGGCAACCAGCAGGTGATAACCTGAAAAGGGGCCACTTTGAAAAAAAGGAGTTTAATATGGAACCCAGAGTGAAAGTCACTGTGGGGCAAAACCTGGGCCTCCTTTCTCCATGGAAGAATGTTATGGACTTAGCTACTTCAACAGTTCTTGGTCTGTCACCTGTAGAAGGTACTTAGAGATCACCCTTGCAGAGGGCTACTTCTTCCTGGTTAAGGACCTCCATGTAAGTCATAGGGCCCTTGACATTTTGTCCACCCAGGAATAGGTCCCAGGTGAAATTACCAAAGAAGCAGAAGGTGAGGGCAGACCCTCTGCCCTTCAGTTCCCTGCAGATCTGTCAAGGAAGAGCTCCGGGGACTCTAACTTCTTCTGAAAGTAGAGGCTGCTGCCATCTCTCTTAGCACATGCCATTCCTGAAGTGTCGCTCCAGCCAGACTTGTTTTCCAGGGAGTGCTCTCACTACTGAAAATGAGTGGGTACCTGTTTGCTCTGTGGTGAGACTGTTTCCTGGGTGAGATCTGCTCTACCTGTGGAGGCCCACTTATAGAAAGGAGGCGGTGACTTCAAGGGAAAAGTTGGACAGGATAAATTTATTTTTTTTTAAAGAGTTTATTTTTTTTAAGATTTATTTATTTATGCATACAAGAGCTGGGGTACAGGCCAGAGTCACAGGAGGTGAGAGGATTCACCAGACAGAGCGGGGAGCAGAACAGGCAGACTGACTGAAACACACTGCTGAGGGGAGCAGCGGGCAAGGCAGGAGAAGTCTGCTGCACCATGTGGGTCCCCTCTCTGGCCGGCAGCAGGGATCAAACTCATGCTGCAGTGGTTGCGGTTTGCTTCATAGTGCGTTGCTTAATCCGCTGCGCCACCAGGGAGGCCCAGGACAGGATAAATTTAAAGGCTTTGGGTTATTTTGAACATGGAAGTGGTAAAACATATCGATGTCAATCAACCCACCTTGATCTACCAAACTTCAAGATCATATCCTACTTTCATATAACATTCAGCATGTCTGAAACACAAATTATCTTTCTTTGTAGTGTAAGTTCCTCTAATGCCATTTTGATAAAATAGGAAAGATTAATTGGGGGAATCTTTGAAATAGGTTGGCCTGACTATGGGTCCTCATCCACACACTTAAAAGGGACTTATAATGAAACTCAACTGCAGGCACACAAAAAGGCTAATAAACTGTTTATTTACATAAAGGGAAATGAAGAGAGGAATAACCCAGGGAGAAAGAGAGAGAGAGAAATTGGTGAATGCATCCTATCAGGTCTGCTGAGCTGGGCCCCAATAGCACCCTGAAGATCGGCAAAAAACCAAGAACCCCCAAGGCCCTTGTGTCTGGTTATATACCAAGCCAGGCTGCTTAACTGCAGCTTTAGTTCCCAGCAGTCCTCCCTTCAGTGGTGATGACATTATGGGATTTGTAGTCCTTGGTGCTTTGGATCACTTTGGTCTGGGGTGGATGGGGCCGTAAAATCTGTTTGCAGAGTTTGTTAAGGACGTCCCTTCCCCATAACACCAATACTCACCCACCTCCACCCGTCTCCCCCTACACTCATGGCTGAACTGTTGTTGTTTCCGCTTGGTCTTCCTGCCTTAGTGTTTCTTTCCACTGCCCTTCTATGAGCCCTTCATAATCCATCCTAAATTTTCACACACATTCATTCAAAAAATGTATTTTTTAACTTATGTGTTTATTTTTCTTACAATGTTTGCTTTTTTTACTCAGGTGTAGTCCCCTTAGACTTTCCACCACCACCTTTTCACCTGTGCACCATCACCATAGTCCCTTGTGCTCTTCTTGCCCTCGTTTTGATCCTTTTCTCTCCCCCTCCCCTGCAGAATGTCTCTGATTTATAGTTGTCTGTTTACTTTTGTTTTGTTTTCTTTTTGTTGTTGTTGTTTTTCCTTGATCCCCTGTATTCCTCCTATAAGTGATGCCATCTAGTATTTTTCTTTTTCCTTCTGACTTATTTCACTGAGCATAATCCTTTCAAGCTCCATCTATGTTGCTGCGAATGATGTTAGTTTATCTTTTTTGATTGATGAATAGTATTCCATTGTGTATGTATACTACATCATCTTGTTCTAGTCTCCTATTTTTGAGCATTTGGGTTGATTCCAAGTCTTACCTGTTATAAATAGTGCCACAATAAACATTGGGGTACAGATATTCTTTTGAATTAATGCTTTTGTGTCCTTTGGGTAAATCTCTAGGATCAGGATTGCTCGGTCATATGGTAGCTCCATTTTCAGTAGTCAGAGGAACCTCCATAGAGCTTTCTGTAGTGGTTGGACCAGAGTGCATTCCCACCAGCAGTGTAGGAGAGTTCCTTTTCACCACATCCTCGCCAACATTTGTTGTTGCTAATTTTTAAAATATGTGTCATTCTCACTGATGGAAGGTGGTATCTCATTGTGGTTTTGATTTGCATTTCCCTGACTATAAGTGATGTTGAACACTTTTTCATATGCCTGTTGGCCATTTGCATTTCCTCTTTGGAGAAATGTCTTTTAAATTCTTCTGCCCATTTTTTGACTGGATTATTTAATTTTTGTTATTGTTGTTGTTGAATTTTGTGAATTCTTTGTAGATCTTTGTGCTCAGTTCCTTATCAACTGTATGGAGTGCAAAAATTTTCTCCCAATCAGTAGGGTGTCTTTGTTTTGATTAATGTCTCTTTTGCTGTACAGAAGCTTTTTAGTTTGATGCACTCCTAGCTGTTTATCTTTTCCATCATTTTCTTTGCTTTGGGGACTGAATCTTTAAAGATGTTACTGAGATGTATGTCATGAAGTGTTTTACCTATATTTTCTTCTCTGTGTCTTATGGTTTCAGATCTTATGTTCAATTCTTTTATCCATTTTGAGTTGATCTTTGTGCATGGTGTGGGGTAGTAGTCTAGTTTCTTTCTTTTGCACGTGATCCAGTTTTCACAGCATAAAGGATACATTTTAAATGATGGTTAGAGAGTGATGGCATCATCATGTTCCAGTCAGAAGAGGCATCATGGAGGAGGTAGAATGTTAACTGAACTTCAACAAATGACGACCAGCAGAGAAAAGGAAAGGATTTCCAAGAGGGTAGAACATTATTCACAAATCTGAGAGATGGGTATGCCTGAGATAGGAGGTTCCCTGGGGGGTCATGTGGGGTAGGGGCAAGGAGCATAAGGGGAATAGAGATCAGAAAGAATAGGGTCATATTCCAGAAAATCTCAAAAAGTAGGCACAGGGAGTCAGATCTGATGGCAGTAGAGGACTGGAAAAGATGATCAGACAGCTCTGTCCCCCAGGTCTGGATTTCCTTTTTACTGTAAAGACACCTGCACTGTCCTTTAGGACACATATACTTCAGATCCCTGAGAATGTAGGGTGCTGGGGGACCCATCTTTCTTTTACTCAGAATATAGGGGGAACTGGCCAACCTGTCTGCTGATTAACAATTATCTTCTGTCTAGATAATGCCAGCTAAGGCATGGTAATAGTGTTAGCAGGAAGAATAAGGGGTACCCAGGGGTCCTCCCAAACCTGTCTGCTCTAAATATTTAAAGTTCTGCCACCTGCCTCATAACGACAAAGCATACTCTTCGTGCATAAGACCTCCAGTGGGAAAGAACTTCAATATAACTAGTGTGCAATAGAGAGAAGAGAAAGAATATAGTTAAAATAGTTTCCAAATGAAGCACAAAAGTTACCCATCCCCTCGTGGGTAAATCTCAGCCAAACATGGCTGGCCCAAAGCAGGAGTCACTGAGGTCCAAAAGCTTGTCACGTATCTCAGGTTCTGCTGGGAAACATAAGTAAGGGGCAGAAGGTGTCAGGCAAGTCTGGAAGGAAAAGAGCAAAATCCAAATACAAGTTAAGATAAAGGTTGTCATTGTTAACCTCTTCACAGGTCTATCACCCATGTCTCTTTCAAGTGTCTTTTTCCATGTCACCCCAGTCTTTGGTACAAGTTCAAGGCCAAGCAGCAAGCATGGCTTCTTCACATGTCTCTGCTCCACTTGCCGCCTCCAGGTCTTACTCCTTCTTTTCCCAAGTCTTTTCTAGCTTTGCTACTCAGCTCTACCTTTCCTTAAGTGGGGCAGGGAACTTGGAACCTCTCCTCTCTCTGAGGAGTACACTGTTACAATAGTGTAGAGTCTTAAGAAGCACAAGTGTTCCCTGGTGACCTTCTTGACCAGCAGGCCAATAGAGCCAGCTGTGCATTCTGAACCATCCTTGACAACCCAAGAGGCTACAGTGTCATTTCATGATTAGATTTGAGGCGGGGTTGTGACCAAGAAGGAACCCAGGTGCTCTTTGCTTTCCTGCAGCCCAGGATCATCATGCAGTTACTGCTGGACTTTTCTTTGTTAGTAGCTTTTATTCATTGTTCTCTAATTGGATCTGGACATGAGCCACTGCGGCGGTAGTAGGCACACGGGACAAGCCAACAGCAACGCGTAAGGAGAGAAATGGAGCTGCCAATTGCCTCACTCCTTCTTGGAACAACAAAGGTAGAAATAAACAATGATGGAGAGAAAAGAAGAGAGGGACTGTTAGGATGCCTGGAGCTTAGGCAATATCGCTTGTTCTGTGAGCAAGGAGAAGAGACAAACAACTAACTGGAGTGCCCACTGAATTTGGAGCCAAGTATGTATCAGAATCATGGTTCTGTTCATTTCTAGATGTGTGGCTTTTGACAGGTTATTTAACCTCCCCAATATTAGTTTGCTCATCTGTAAAACTGTCATCTTTGCATTATCCATTCAGCACAGTTGGGGTTGTCCAAAGAGAAAGTAGATTTGAAATTACTGTGTAAATTGTAAGCTGCTTTGTAATCATGATCAAGTAGTCCAATGACTAGTGTTCTGCAGTTCTGATCCTAGCACAGCCAAGGCTGATAACAATTTTTAAGACAGTTTTCTGCAGTTTGCCTCTTGGTAAATGTGTTTGGAAAGCCTTTTGCACAATTCCTGGTGCTCATTGTAGGGGCAGAGCTGAGTGATTTCAGAGAAAGCCAGGATGAAATATCTGTCTGACAGGTAGTCACAGATTAGCCTGATGAGTTTTGATGTGAAGATATATATAACCAATAAAAGACACCCCAAAAAATAGAAAATAGTAGAGAACTTGCAGATATAGGATTTGCTAGTAACTTCGGTTAAAAAAAGTTGCTGGTACACAGAATAGCTCTGAAAAATACCTTTTTGGATACCAACAATTTCTTGTACATTAGTATACTTTTGTTTTATGTGCCTCATTGGAATGTCTTTTTGGAGCCTTGCAGTATCTCTCTGAGGCTGGGAAGCAGGTGATAGTTCCAGATTTCATATCAGTAAATTGAGCCCACAGGGTCTAGAAAAATGCCTCAAATTCACATAGCATGTCTGTGGCAAGCTGGGGTTCAATTCTTGGCTCCCTAAATTAATGTTATCTCCTTTTTTGTTCACTGAAAAAACAGTCTAAGTTTGAAACACCATAAAGACTTAAGAAGTCACTATTGGAAAAAGAATGAATAGAATTATATAGCAAAAATTCATATAATAAACATATATTAATATAGAAATATCACAAGAATTAACAGAACATGGTGGGGCAGAGAGAGAGGGAGAGAGCTTAGTGAGAGCAAAGTCACTAAACTCTAAGTTTGCAGCGTAAGTTTGCTGCCTTCATTGTAGTGGAAGGCTGTGGTCTGTCTGAAGCTCCATGCATGTGTTCTGACAAAATCACTGCCAATACTGGCAGGTATTTCCATTCCACCCTTCATCACTCAGGAGATTGTCGAAAGTGTTAGGGGTAGTTGATGGTGGTGGGGTGTGTTAAACACCCAGCAGTGCGTCCAGAGTGTGGGTCCAAACTGCCCAACTTCATCTAACATCTGGGAGGTAGGAAAGAGAAGGAGCCTCACTCCTGTGAACTCTCCAAATGACAGTCAATGAAGTTGGCTGCCTGTGTGGGGGAGTGTGTGTATGGGAGAGGGTGTGTGTGTGTGTGCGCGTGCGCGCGCACGTGTGTGTGTAGGTGGCTAGTGGCAGAAACAAGTGTAATATGATCAGAAACAAAAACAGTCATGAATAACCTCCTCTTAAATCAAAATCCCAAGAAAACTGACCTTGAAGGGATTGGTTTCAAAGGAAACAAAATTGTTTTGGCGTTCCTTCAGGTCTTTGTCTCACTTTGCTCTTGACTACCTGGGGTAAGCTATGAACACATGAGAATGTATTTATTTCCAGTCTTCCACTTCATTTTCTATATTTTTTCCTTCAACTTTTACCCTCTGCCAGACACTGAAAGTCTTCCAGGAAACCAGAGCTCTCGACACAAGTCGGAGCACTCTCTCTGGGAAGAGAGGCTTTCATACCACACAAATGACTCACGTCCCCCAGGAAAGTGCTCTCTCTTGTTCCTGGACCACTGTGGTAATAGCAGTGTTTTGTTTTTGTTCTTTGTGTTGTTTTTTTTTCTTTTGGAAGAATAAAAGCCACATCTTTTACTATCTGGTGCTCTGTGGTTAAAAACATGCCCATGGATATTCTCAATTGACTTTCACATCAACTATGTGCGATAGTGTTAAGTGTTTTCTATCAAATGCTCTGTGTCTCATGACCTCAAAAAGTCACTCATCTCTCAACAGCCTCCATTTTCCTACTAGGGGAATAAGATAAGTGATTATGTGTCTTCCCTCCACCTTTGCACACTGAGCAATGCTTTATCAATGTAGAAGAACAAAGACAAAAATTCCCCCACTGCTTCCATCAGAAAAGGCAGATATTTTCCCAACAACTTGACAGTTTAGCTTTAAACTGTCGGGTATTTAAAACGAATGACCCTGAAAATAGGGAGGATCCATGGAAACTGATGGGAGATAGCATCACTGTGTTCAATTAAAATAAGTACCATTTATGAAGTATACAGCATATTTAAAACTGTGCTAGGATTTGTTTACATTTGCACATTTTATCCTCAAGAATAAAAAACAAAGCCTTTTTGCAGAAAAAAAAAATGGAGGGGCCTCCCTGGTGGCGCAGTGGGTTAAGCAACACACTATGAAGCAGACCGCAGCCACTGCAGCACGAGTTCGAGCCCTGCTGCCGGCCAGGGCGGGACCCACATGGTGCAGCAGACCTCTCCTGCCTCGCCTGCTGCTCCCCTCAGCAGTGTGCTTCCATTGATCTGCCTGTTATGCTCCCCGCTCCCTGTGGTGAATCCTCTCACCCCCCCACACCTCTGGCCTGTACCCCAGCTCTTGTATGCATAAATAAATAAATCTTTAAAAAAAATGGAAAGATTAAACAAAACTACCCTGAGATGGCATAGCTAATTAAAGGTGGAGATGGGGTTTGCTTTAAAGTCTGCCTTTCTCAGAAACCTGTAACATATCATTGCACTCTCGGTCCACACATGTAATTCGGATGCACCTCATCATGTTGCAGAAAATATTAATCGTCATCTAGCAGCACTTCTTTATCATAGCAGTTAACCCTACTTGTGTTCTTGTTGTAGATATCTGGCCATTGTCCACCCACTTAGACCCCGGATGAAGTATCAAACAGCCACTGGCTTGATTGCCTTGGTTTGGCTAGTGTCCATCCTCATCGCCATCCCTTCAGCCTATTTCACAACAGAAACGGTCCTCATCATTGTCAAGAGCCAGGAGAAGATCTTCTGTGGCCAGATCTGGCCGGTGGACCAGCAGATCTACTACAAATCCTACTTCCTCTTCATCTTTGGCATCGAGTTTGTGGGTCCGGTGGTCACCATGACCCTGTGCTATGCCAGGATCTCCCAGGAGCTCTGGTTCAAGGCGGTCCCTGGTTTTCAGACCGAGCAGATCCGGAAGCGGCTGCGCTGCCGCAGAAAGACTGTCCTGGTGCTCATGTGCATCCTCACCGCCTACGTGCTATGCTGGGCGCCCTTCTACGGCTTCACCATCGTGCGCGACTTCTTCCCCACCGTGTTCGTGAAGGAGAAGCACTACCTTACGGCCTTCTACATCGTTGAATGTATCGCCATGAGCAACAGCATGATTAATACCCTGTGCTTCGTGACGGTCAAGAACAACACCATCAAGTACTTCAAGAAGATCATGCTGCTCCACTGGAAGAGTTCTTATAACGGGAGTAAGTCTAGTGCCGATCTCGATCTCAAAACCACAGGGATGCCCGCCACAGAGGAGGTGGACTGCATCCGACTGAAATAACCCAATGGTCGTTTTAGAGTGTAAACTCAGACAGGACCTTAGGGATGAGGACCGGGTTGCTTAGACACACACTCTCAACCAAGAACTCTCTGCTGTAGAGGGCAGAGTAAATGGACACCTATGTGAGTCCGAAGTTGAAGGGGCTCAGAATTTCTAAAATTAGACACCATCACCAGTGGTTGACTGTCATTGAATGTCTAATTTGTGCAAAGAATAGGCACTGATGAAAGCTCTATGTGTTCACACCATACCGTTGGCAAGAAGAAATAGGGATTAAAGTGTGAAAAATGTTCTTTCATAAACAGTGTGAAATAAAGGAGTTTCCAGAAGGGAACCCAAGTAGGCATCTAGGACTGTTGTACCTGTGTTTGAAGGATGAGGGTTTCTCTGGAACTCTGAAGCTACTCATCAGACATTGATGTAGCCCAACTCATGAATTTTCTTAAGCTTGATTTTACCCCTAATATTTGCAGGGTTAGGCGAAGAATACAAAATAGGCTCTTGGTTCACTCTCTGCAACCCTTCTCTTCTTTTCCCTAGCACTGCCTTTCACTGCTAGAAGCCTTACGTGCATGCACATGGACACACCCATAGCATGGCTAAGTTCTGCCCAAATTCTCTCCCTGCCAACGTGATTTGAGAGCAAGATGTGTTTGTTGGTGGTGTCTGAATCCCATTATAGTAATTGTTCCTTGGGATTAATACTTGCTTCTCTTTTAAAAGGAACTACTTTTGGGAAGGATAACGCACCACATTTCTACTCTTCAGTGTGAATGAGGTAATGTGATTCAGTGGCAATGATGAAGGTCAATTATAGAGTCATGAGGAAAGAAAGGGATATGCAAATACAGGCCAGGGTTCAACAAAGATTCAGTCACATCCCAGCCTTATTGAGGGCTCATCCCACTTTCTTCCTTTTTAAAAATATTTTCTTTATGCATACAAAAGTTGGGGTACAGGCCAGAGGCACATGGGTGGGTTGGGGGGGTGGTGAGAGGACTCACCAGATACAGGGTGGGGGGCAGAACAGGCAGGTCTACTGAAATACACTGCTGAGGGGAGCAGCAGGCGAGACAGGTCAGGTCTGCTGTGCCATGTGGGGCCCCTCCCTGGGGGATCGAACTCATGCTGCAGTGGCTGCGGAAGTCCCACAGTGCAGCGCTCAACCCCTTGCGCCACCGGGGAGGTCCTCATTTCACTGTTTAATCTTTCTCCCCTGTTTGGTTTTTTGAATTGTGCATTTGGAATTTTGGAGGCAGAAGATCTGTCATTTGTGTGACCCAAGATAAAGTCCCTCATGGGGGCAAAAATAGTATCTGATATATCTATGGTTGAGGTGGTTGTGAAGAGCTAATGATATAATCCGTGGGAAAATTCTTTCAAACATACAAACAACCAAAAGGATGAAGTACTAACTGTGTGTAGTGTGACTGGACAAGGAAAAAGTTGTCATTCTGTTTTATGTATCTAGAAACCTCACCATCTCCTCCTTGAATTATCATTTGTGTGAATGATTCTTTTACCCCTCTTACCAGTACTACATGCATAATTATGTTGTTAATAACATGTTGATACAACTAGGCAGTCAAATTTGGTGGCAGTGTATAAAAAAATTAGTAAATTGGTCTGCAGTCAAAAATTAGCTCAGGATTTTAGAAAGCTCACATTTAGAGTATCTGTGATCATGGAAATATTGATCGTGTTCCCCCAGCCAGCATGAATCTGGGCAATGTGATGTTCGTTTCTTGATCTTTTTTTCTCATAAATGTGTACAACTATAGAGCAGATTTATCCTTTCTTCTTGATTAAATCTATCATGGTACATTTAGAAGACTGATTCCTGAATGGCCACTAACCCTTCAAATACAGTCAACTGTTTTTAGCAGCAATTTTAATTTTTTTATAGTTTATTCCCTGGAATACCTTTCAAATGGTATTCCTTGGAACATCTTTCAAAACCTTATTTCTTCCCCCTTATGTAGCAGACTTATCCTCTGGTTTGATCAGAATACTTAGATTAAATTAGCATAAAATATGACTTAAATAGTAATTCTTTTTTTCTTTCATGAAATCTATATCACATTCTTAAGTCAAGAGGAAACTTGGCTCTTGGAAAAATAATGAAATGATATAATTTATTGTCATTGTATTATCTTTTCCTTTAGGAATGCTAAATAAGAACTGACTATTAAATAGAAGCCTTTTCTATGTGACAACAAATCTCTTTCTGCATTTCAGCCTAAAAATGTATCAATTTTTTTTACTTATTTAACTATCTATAAATTTTCTAGCATTGTGTTTGCTTGTGATTTTACAATAAATGAAAATATTGTGTTACCAAGTGAAATCTAAAAAAATGTATATCATTAATAATCGACCATAGTGTCCCATCATTTCTGCATCTCCACCCTCGCCCCTCCCTCCACCCCATTTCTTTTCCTAGTTATAGTGACAGCTCTTGAGCACTGGCTAGATGCTGGTTCCGTGACCATATGAGTTGTGAGAACAGTGCTGAATCACACTGTAAGTGCTTACAAGCATTTCCTCTTCATCCTAAAGAGATGTTTAACTGATTTATATCTTCTTATAAGTATGCTCTGGTAAAGCCATTAGTACTTTATCTGGATGCCAAAACTTGAAATCTGAGGACCTGTTTGTGCCTGTGACATAGCCAAGGCTAACCCTATGAATAAGCTCAAAGTGAACCCAGAGCTAGACCGGCAATACCGCTGAATGTTCAGATTAGTGACTGATACACCGTGAGCTATAACCTGTGTTCCTGCTGACTTTTCCAAAAAGGGGTGGTAAGCCCAACAAAGTGACACTTGAGAGTATGTGTTTCTTTTGTGTTCTCGAAATACTTTCAACATGCAAAGAGGTGTACACATTGTCATACACAGAAGGATAAAGACATGATTTTGTTAAATCAACCATTTCAATAAGTAAAAGGGAAGGGCAGAATTACAAGAAAGCTTTTGGAGATTTTGTTTAATGAGTACACATTAAAAAATGTCTTTAAATCGAAGGCACTACAACTTGGCAACGTGGCAGTCACCACGGCAAGCCCTCAAGCGTGAAACAACTTCCATACTTGTTGTGGAAAAGAATGCTAAAGAATTTGTGAGATGGCCAGAAATTATAAATAAATAAGTCCTGTTTCTTGAGAAATAGGATAAATTTTGGGATGTATCCATAAAGAATGAATCCAGTTTTCCTTCTTCAGCTGTGAGACTATCCAGTTAAAATCATTTGTTTTAAAGTTGTTGAAACTGAAGCCCAGATTGAGGAAGAGATACATTCAAGGTCGCACATCTGGTCTATGTGAGAGCCAGGGTCAGACCCTAAGGCTCCCAAAGTTTAGTGCAGGCTGCTTCTAAGGAATCACTCATGGGTGCGGGGAGCATCAAATTCTTGGAAAGGGAAAGATCCTTTCCAAGGATCCTTGAGGTGGCTGTTAACCACCCCGCCTCCCCCATTCTGACCTTCTCTGGAGACTGTTAAGGAGTGTAGCAAAGGCATTCCTAGATCCTTTGAAAGCCAAGCTTAGCTCATTATACCCCCCCTGGGAATTTACATAATAGGCTTGGAGATCAGGAGATTTTAGGGAAGAACCGCTAAAAAAATGTTTACCACTGCTCTTCCTTTGCCTTGCATGGTTGCCTTATCTTGGGACACTAGGAATATAAGTGGAAAATACCAAGCCCCTTGTTCACAGAACAGCTGTCATGCCTTAGAAAAGCAGAGGAGAGAGATAACAAAGACAAAGTGGGTGGCCTGTCCAGACTAGGGGTAGACCTACGTGTTTGGAGTTCAGTGGTGCCAGAGGCGTCTCTCCTGCCACTATGAAGAGGAAGAGGCCCTCTGGACCAGGAAGGACTTGAACTGGGTAGGTGGGCTATAGAGGAGCATTTCTTTTATTTGTTCCTAAAAACTAAAATTGAATTTTGTTTGGGGAAAACACTTTTCATGCACTAATGTGATTGGCATCATATATTAATGGGATTGACATCCCGGGAAAGGTAGCCAAAAATCTGAAAAACATAGAGACATCAATAATAGCAGTCTTATCTGAGTGGGTTTTGATAGGAAGAGAGAAAAGAAAGGAGAAGCAGAAACTACCCTCATGAGGCAGATCTGTATGATAAAGGGAAGCATCTTATAACTAGGGGGAAAATAAGAGAAAGGATGCAGAGAAGGAAGTTGTTGAAAAAAATTTGGCTGGGCCTCCATGGTGGTGCAGCAGGTTGAGCACTGTACTGTGAAGCAGCAGCACAAGTTTGATCCCTGGCCAGGGAGGGGACCCACATGGCGTAGCAGACCTCTCCAACCTTGCCTGCTACACCCCTTAGCAGTATATTTCAGTTGATCTGCTTTTTCTGCTCCCCACTCTGTCTCTGGTGAATCATCTTACCTCCCACAACTCTGGCCTGTAGCCCAGCTCTTGTGTGCATAAAATCTTTAAAAACATTTTTTTTGGCTAACTTTGTTGCAGCAAGGAGCATCTCCATGAGTCAGGGACTGAGCTGAGCACATTTCAGGGATTGTCTTGCTCAGTCCTCACAACAGCTCTTCAATTCACTCTCATTTTACAGATGAGAAAATTGAGTTTTAACTCAGAGAGTTTGTTTAGAATCATACAGGAAATGAATGATGCACTGAGATTTATTTTTTTTTCACGTCAAAGTTTTTAGTTTCCATTTGAACAGTCTTTTACTTTTAGTGAAGGGTTTACATTATATAGTAATTCTTGAATTTAAAATTCATACAGGGTGAATAAAATATGAAAACAACCTTTCTCTCCCTGTAATACATCCTAAAATTCCTTAGAATCTCCTATAGATCCTTACAGAAAAGTTTAGAAAATAATTTAGCAAAAATTCTTCTTTTTTTTTTTCACTTAGTCTTTGTTCCCTCCTTTTCTTTTTTTTAAGTTGTATTATTTTATGTTTTAATATAAAAATTTTTAATTTACATATATTTGACATCAGTTGTAATCCCCATGTATTCCCCATCACCATATCTCCAGTGCACCATCACCTCAGTTCCCCATGCTCCCGTCTGCCCTCCACCCTTTCCCTCTTCCCTCCCCACCAACTGTTCCCAGTTTGTGTTTGTCTTTTCATTTTTGGTTTTTGTTTCTTTCTTGTTGTTATTATTTTTGCTGTTGTTCTTATTCCTTTCCTTGATCCTTATTTGGTTCCCTTATATTCCTCCTAGGGAGGAACCATCTGGTATTTTTCTTTTGCCTTCTGACTTACCTCACTGAGCATAATCCATTCCAGTTCCATCCATGTTCCTATGAATGCGTCTAGTTTTTAATTTTTGATTGCTGAGTAGTATTCCATCGTGTATATGTACCACAGCTTCCTGATCCACTCATCTGTTTTTGGGCATTTAGGTTGTTTCCAGGTCTTACCTATTGTGAGGAGTGCTGCTATAAACATAGGGGTGCAGGTATTCTTTTGAATCAGTGCACTGAGATTTAAATCCAAGTAGTTAGGTGCCAGAACTCAGGTATTTGATCCCTCTGTGATATAGCCTTTTAATGATTTTTCTAGGCCTTCCTTTTGCTTTCAGGTGTAAAAATGAGAACACACACATACCCTAATTAAATGAGAGTAGCAGGCCATAAGAGAGGTTCCCTGCTTGCAATCAAAGAATACGAAGGGGTACACCTTGAATCCTAAGGAGGCACACAAATGTCTTACCATGAGATTGTACTTTCCAAAATGTCTCTTTGTTGCTGTTTCCAAGTAAATCCATTTATTGGTGAAACAAAGGATTGGTTTTTGTTTGCAGTCAACACTAATAATCCAAATAAATGCCCCTTTCCTCATATCTAATCATTAAGTGATAAATAATTTCCTAAGTTAACTAAATGTTCTCAAAAATTAAGAACCTCCAACTCCCTTCTTACTCTTCCCTTGTATGACAAGTTTTATATAAAAGAAGCATTGCAGATTTACTTATCAAGTCCATTACTTCACTTTCTTCCAGTTTGTTCTGAACAGCTGACCCTAATGCAAAAGTCCTTAACTTTTGGTTGTCATGGTGTTTTTGGCACTTGTGAAGTGTATAATCCCTTATCAAAATACAGTTTTTAAATGTAGTAAGTAAAATGCACAGGGAGGACAAATAATTATATGCACTATAATTGTGCAAATATTTATATTAAGTTTCTTTATATTAAATCCTCATTTAATGCCTTAAATAACAAGATTTACTACAAGTGCTAATAACTACTATAACTTTAAGGTAGTGATAAATGAAAATGATGTTTTAAGATCTCTTCTCAAACTGCAATGTGATATAAAATTTTTATGATTTCTCTTGGTGACAGTTTCAGAGACTTCTAATGCTAGATTTATAGTGGTGGGAAGTACTTAAATTCAGTAACAGATTAGTGGGAATAACAATGCAGTTTTTCCACCCAAGTTCTTAGCCCCTGAGCTTGTTAAAAACACCTACATGAGAGGGAGGCTGAGCAAACACATGGGACATAGGCACAGGTAGAAATGGCATCACAGGATGAAAGCGACACGTGCATCTAAGTGGAATAGGATCAATAAATCTGCACTGGGTGCTCTTCCTATCAAGATTCCTCAGTAGTCCTTGTGGTTCACTGATTCTGCCCTGTGGCTTCCCAGTGACCCCAGTTCTCATCTGTGTGGCAAAGGTTCATCTGAGAAACCAGAGGAGGACTCTTTGTATGGCCTAGAAATTCAGGATTCTTTTACACAATTGATTAACATCTATTGTCCTTCCTGGGCTCTGATATTACAAAAATGAATGAGATATAATTTCAGCTCTTGCCCCTTGATGATTGATTTTTAAAAGACAGGGCATTTTAGTTTTGGGATGCATGAGGACAAGCTCTATAAAGCAGTACTGCAGATTTACTGGCCAGGTCCACTGTCTCTCTCTCTCTACTCACTTGTTATTTTCTGTTCCTATTTTTTTGTTCTTTTTTTATGTTGCTGGCCATTTAATATAATCTTGGCTTGAATCTACATTCTTTCATGTTTTCTTTTGCCTTTTAAGTGATTAAGGAAGTGTTTTAATCTTGGTTGGATATGAAGACTATCTTTAGCTCTAAAATATACCTTTCTATTTTATTATGTTTGATATATTTATCTCTTGATTCATGGTTCCATATCCTTTTTATGTGTTTAAGACTTCCAGCATTTGCTATGCTTATCTCCTTTTGTTCCTGTGATATATATTTCTTCTGGATTGACTGTCCCTATTCCTTTTTTTTTTTTTTTTGCAGAATTGTACATAATTTTCCTGTTGTCTCTTTTCATTTTATTCATCTTGCAAGAGCATCCTCTATTACTTCGCATATCTCCCTAATACAATATGGATGTAGGCCCCTTGAGTCTAGTCTTTCTGTGTCTGTGGGTTTCCTCTGTTTAAAACTTCAACTAGATACAAAAGTTTGTGCTCTCAGCACTGCTTTGCTGGGATTGGAAAGAGAAGGCTGTCTGTGGCCATGGGTGAATTGCATCTTTTTTCGATTATTTTGTTAAAAGACCAGTCCTGGAATTCACTCTTTCTAAACTCTTGCCTTGGGGTTTGAATTATTTACTCAATTTCGAAATTGCTGAGCCTTCACTTCCATCCATGATGATCCCTAGAACAGGGATCTTAGTCTCATCTGGTCGCCGTCCCCTCTACCCCCTAACTGTTTCTCTATTCGCCAGGTGTATTGGAAAATGAAGAAAACTTGAAGGCTTTCATGCTGGATATTTTTCATTGGCCTCTCTAGATCTTCTCTCCATTAAGCTCTAAAACCCAGTTACCTGACATTTTGGAAATTACTATAGAGCAACATGTTCCTCTAACTTTTTGTTGGGTTTAGGTCAAAAGCAGACACCATCGGCAGGTCAGACTATAAAGCAGAGTTGGGAACTTATTCAATCGATACCCTACTTTCCAGAATGGGACGCCATCTCCTATAGCTCTGGGTTCCTTTAAGTACTGAAAGCACCTCCTCCTCTTTTCCCTTATGCCAAGGGGAAATGCTGGCTTCCTTCACTACTGACTTCAGAAAGATTATCATCCCTGTTTTATCTTCTTAACTATTGCAAATTACTGCCCTTTATTAACCTCCCTCTAATACCTTTGTTTTCCAAAGTTCCCTGGCTGGTAGAAGATTGGTCACAGCATCATGATTTCCAGTAGAAGGAAAGGATCTGAGTTCTGCAGGAATATCTCTTATGGGTTGCCCTCTGCATAAGGTGCAAAAGCAAGATCTTATCTTACTTTTAGTCTTCTCTTTTCGTTTTGTTAAATCGTTCTTTATTCTTGGAAATATTAACTTTAGGTGGTGATCCTTCAAATTCTCTCATCTTCCTCAGTGAAAATCAAAATGATGAATTCTAATTTTCCTCATTTCAGTTATATCATTATCCATGATGATAGGAAGGAATTTTTTATTCATTAGGAGTTATTAGTTTGTTTCTTTAAGATGTCTACCTCCCACACCTGGTATGTTCTTCCTTCAAAGTGGTGGGTATTTGTATTTATACAGAATTGTATCTATTATCCTTCAGGGTACCATGTCTGAAGGGTGGAGTTGGAACCATTTTTCACAGTATATGTGTGGATATGTTCCTAAGTTTGAAAACATCATGCATGCATATGTGATATAAATAAATATACATATTGCATATAACATATATAGTACCATTTACTTCATTTGACTTTATGATCCTTCCTGACCTACATCATATTACCCTAAAAGTCCATGTTTGTGCACAAGAGTGTTATAGAAATATTAATATCTTGGGAGGATCAGTAGCCAGAAAGATTACAATCAGAAATACCAGTTAAGAGGGAATAAAAATACAATAGAAAAGATGAATGAATGGTTAATGGAGACAAAGAAGGAAGAATAAGAAGGGAGGAGGTTAATGATTTGAGGCATGACAACTGGAAATTCAGGAGCAGGAATTGATACAGGTTTATTGATATAAACCTGAAGTTGATATTAAATACATTGATTCTGGGGTACTGATAAAATATTAGGTTTATTCAGCAAGTACTTAAAAGTCATAATAAGGAATTTAGGAGAAAATTGGAAGCTAGAGGGCTGCAACGACCTCCCACACTGACCTATCAGCACAAAAGATAAGATTGTTAGATTGGATTCCTGCATCAGAGCACTTATTCATTATCAACTTTTACTCATAATCTCAATTCTCAAGAAATCAACAATTTAGGTAAAGCACAGATTTTGTAGAATGATCCGGTGGCTACCTAGGTCCTTTCTTTCCATAACAGACATGGTTTTTCCCCAAATAAGAGTTCTCTAAATGAGGTTTGCAAGTCACATCATTGGGTATAGAAATTTTTTTTTTTTAAAGATTTATTTATTTCTGCATACAAGCACTGGGGTACAGGCCAGAGGTGTGGGGGGTGAGAGGATTCACCACAGAGAGCTGGAGCAGAACAGGCAGATCAACGGAAGTACACTGCTGAGGGGAGCAGCGGGCACAGCAGGAGAGGTCTGCNGCGCCATGTGGGTCCCCTCCCTGGCCGGCAGCAGGGATCGAACTTGTGCTGCAGTGGCTGTGGTTTGCTTCATAGTGTGTTGCTTAACCCACTGCGCCACCGGGGAGGCCCTAGTATAGAAATTTTTAAGTGATGATATAGCTTTAATTTTTTTTTACATAGATCGTCATGGGGATTTTTATGATTTTTTTGTAGAGGTCATGGCTCCTAACTCTATAGATTCCAGTTTTATTAGATATAAATATCTGAGAAAGGAATTATACTGCTAAAAATTTCCCTGAGTAAGAACAACTCTTTATGTCAGATCATTACTCAGATTCAGAAATCCAGTGATCAACAAGTTTATGAGATGGTTAGTTAGGATCGCCTGGCATTTCACTTTGGGGACATTCCCTTGGTAATAGGGAAAGCAATGGACTACAGACTACTTCTTGTCACCTTTCTTCTCTCATACAAATGCAAGAATTAAGGTCTTTGGAATGGATACAAAATTGAAAGTTCAAAATCTACAGGGGAGAGTGGAATGGCCATTGAGAAATAGAAAGAAGAAGAAGAAGAAAGGATGGAAAGGGAAAGAATATTCACAGAAGAATGAATTTGTTGTGGCTGGGAAATTTAGTTTCCTTCCACTCTCCAGTATCTTCTTTCTCCCTAGTAAGGAGCCATATTTTTACTTCAGAATAAAGACTCCGTTGCTGCTAGGGACTATCATGTGACCAAGTACTTAACAGTAAAACCTAGGAGGAAACTTATAAAAATAGAATTTCCCTAAAAAAGAGAGGAAGTTCCTTTCTCTTTCCTTTCATGTTTCTATTGTTTAAAGCTCTAGTAGCCATTTCTACAATGAGTATAATACATTATAGGGCTAGTGGAACAGAAAGTCAGAATGCTAATGTTAAATCTGTGATGCTCATATTAACACGGAACTACCTTACATTTCTCCTAAGTGATATAACAATAAATGCCTGTCTGATTTAAGTTACTGTTTAAAAAAGTTGTGGTCCTACCTAAATGGGCATCCAGAGTAGCTTGGTATCAGTTAGCTTAGACAACATTTTTGTATTCCACATACCTCCATCTTTTCAACAAAGGTTACACTGTGAAACCATATCAACAGGATATTAGTATTCCCCCTGCATATTAGTACCTTAATAAAAATCTAGTCTGAACAATTCCAGTTTAACCTCTACCATAGCTATTTTTTTAAAAGTATAACTTTAAGGTATATCTTTTTTAATCATAAGCAAGTTTTTCCTTTAAAGGCTAAGAATTTTTTAAATGTTCTTTTGGCTATCATGATTTGGAATAGAACAATAATTACAATTATAAACTAGCCATTCTACTTATAAAGTTTCTCTGTGTACAGTACTAGGCAACTTACAAGCATGCTTTGTCTAGAAAGGTTGTTTGTCAAGCAGCAGTTCAGTTTATTATCTAAAACCGGGTTGATTTGATATTAGAGCATGAGGTCACTATTTCAAAATATCACAACATTTTATAAACTTCTAGGGTATTTTCTACCTTTGTAGGTATATATGCATGCATGCATTGTCAAATAAATGTACTATGATTTTTTTTACAGTTTCCTTTTTTTTAAGATTTATTTTTATTTATGCATATAAGAACTGGTGTGTAGGTTAGAGGTGCAAAAGAGGGTGAGAGGTTTCACCAGAGAAGAGTGAGGAGCAGAACAGGCAGATCTACTGAAATACACTACTGAAGGAAGCAGCAAGCAAGACAGGAGAGGTCTGCTGTGTCATGTGGATCCCCTCCCTGGCCTGCACTGGTTAGCAGTAGTTTGATAGCACCGAGACTTTAAGCCCTGTACCACCAGGGAAACCAGTTTCCATTTCTTTCTTTACTTCTCAGTTTTATTAATTAATTGATGTCATATTAATTTACAATGTTATTTGTGTTTGAGAAGTACATGGTCTCCCCCTGCAGGTGGTGTTACTGGTGGTGGTGTTTTGGTGACAAGTGTGTGTGGTGACATCACCTTTGGTCAAGGGTTAGAAGGGCTGCCTTGATTGATGTCAAGAGGAACTACTTAATTGTTCTTTTATCTTCTCTATGCCTACTACTGTACAGAGATATGTTTGAGAACAGGACTCCATATTTTAGCTACATCACAATGAGAATTCTAAGCACACAACATTTCTAGGTTTGATTTTCTTTCTTAAAACTAAAAGGCAGCAATATGAGAAGATGGATCAGATGGGGCTGTCAGCTGCCAAACATCACTGACTGTTATAGAAAGTACCCAAAACTGGCCACTAATATGGGAGTCCAGAGGATGTTGACAGAAGAGAACGCTCATGAATGTTTCAAATTGGGCTCTCTGAAATGTTTATATCAGAGAACTAAAATTAATAGATGGTCTGTTGGGAGTAGGTTTGTAGAAACCCAGGCTTATAATATCAATAGTTCTCAGTATAAATCATTAAAATGCATTCCTATAACTCTCTGACCTTTTTGTTTAGGACGTGGATGACTAAAGTCTTCCATAAATTTCAAGGAAAACAGTTTGAACATCAGTAAATGTTAACTAAGCGAATGAGTACATTTTGTTTTTTAATAGCATTGAAAAAAATACAGAACAAAGGCCAAATTTACCTGGACATACAGGAAAATTTTTAGAATCCCTGAAGTAGAATGGGCATTTGAAATTTAGTGCCATTATTTTCAAAAGCCACCCAGAAAAATATCTAAAGTCTTACAATGGCAGTTTGTAAAGTAAGCCTTCCCCAGCCTAGGTAGGCATGCCTCTGTACATTGAAAATAATTTTGTGACACCAAGGGGGAGGTCAGATCTTCAGATAAAATGTCCTAAGGAAGCAATTCATGAAACCATGACAAACTATCACCAAATGTGAACACCTGTCTTCTGCCAGTAGTTAAGAGTGCTGTGACATTTCATTGGCTTAATGTAAATTCACTTATCACCCAGTTATAACAGCTGCAAGTCACAACACAGGATCCTCTTTCCACATATTACTGGATCTCACTAAGAAGGTGTGGTTTTCACTAATCTCTTCTTGATTTTTGCCCATTTCTTCAGCCGGGCATCTCACTTTTGCAGGTGGCATCAACTGTTGTCAGTTTGAAGTAGACTGAGCACCTCTGTTAGGGGCCCCTGCATGTTGTGGAGGTTTGCGTGCCCCTGAAGCCCCTCAACCTGTATGTAATTTATATAATAAGAGAGGCAGAATAATGACCCCAAAGACACTTAGGTCCATATCCCTGAAACCTGTGATTTTTAGCTTATATGGCAAAAGAAACTTTGCAAACATGCAAAGGGGCTTGAGTTGAGGAGGTGATCTTAGATTATCCAAGTAGGCCCTACATGTAATCACAAGTGTCCGTGTAAACGGAAGTAAACGGGAGAGAAGATAATGATAAGACCAAGGAAGCAGAGATTGGAGTGATGCACTTTGAAAATGGAAAAGGTGTCACCAGCAAGGCCATTAGAAGCTGGAAAAAGCTAGGAGACATCTCCTTGACTTTAGTCCAGTAAAACTGATTTTTGGACTTCTGGTCTCCAGAACCATAAGATGACCTAAACTCTTCTGATTGATTGCTCCCTGGGGTTACCCTGGAGCCTTTACATTTCCGCCCTTGCCAAAGATCTGCTTCTAGAATCAGCTCGTGGAACTACTGCCTTCTCAGTGTAGGCCCTCAGTTCTGGACTCCTCCACTATGGAATTTCAGGCTCTGGTGGCCAACCCTGCACTGTCATGCAGAAGGTAACTGCCAAGTCCTTCCTTGGGGGACATGGTGCTTTGAGGGAGTGAGATTATTATTTGCAGTTAAATGAGCTATTTAGGTTACCGCTAGAATTTTTTTCAATGTTTTTATAATCCTTTTCACAATGGAGGTATTCCATAAGAGTCAACAGTCTAAATGATCTTCTCAGAAAAAACTTTTCACAGCTTAAAAACAATCCATCCTCCTCTTCATCCTCATGACTTAGAGCTGGAAGAAACTTGTCCACTTGTGAAAAACATCCTGATCTTTTCTTTCTCCAAAGAATTCCCTCTGAGCCATCTGTCAAGAATCACTTTGCTGAGAAGTTACCTCATTTTGAACTGAGAATGCCTCTTTCTCCGGGGTGTCCCAGTGGAAGCATTTTATTCATGATTCATGCAGATGACAAGCAGAGGCAGCCTGCTGGCTTGTTTACATACTTCCCTAACAGAAGTGCTGTGTTGCTTCCCTTCCTGCCTTAGGCTCTGCCAGAAGGGAGATACCTCTGAGGCTCACAGGAGAAATGACAGAGCACACTGTTCAGTCCAGCTGGTTTGCAGTTATCCCCTCTGGAGCTTATGGGCGTAACAAAAATGAAACTAATTTCCTTGACTTTGTACAAACTTTCACTTCATTATGTTGCAGATTGAAAATCCAGGAATTCTATAAAAACAGTCATTGCATTTGGTATCATTGTTTTTTACCACCTAGCACAATTCATTATTTTACAAATATCTATTTAATGTTTACCATGTACCAGTATCACACGGGTGTTAGGGAGTCAGCTGTAAACAAAATACTAACCCTCATGGAGCTTAGTTTTATAGATTTTTTTATATCTATAAATATATAAATTTATCAATGAATCAATTTATCAACTCAATCAATGAGACAAGAGCACGTGCACAACCTGTAACAAAATTTTAGATAATAATAATTATGTAAAAAGTAGAGCAGAGTAAAGGGTCAGGAATGACAATTCATGGAATGAAACAGAAAGCAACTGGAGGTGATTTAAGTTGGGAGAAAGAGATTGTTTTGATGCCGTTGTGCCAGGTTACCGCGATCACAGCTGCTGCTGCCGCCGCCTCTCACCACGGTCATCACCGTGGGTTCCTGTCTCATGAAGCCGTAAAAAGGAACTCACAGACTTTCAGATAAGGAAGCGAAGAGAAACAAACTTTGTCTTTGAAAGAAAAGTTTATTTAGAAAAAAAAGGTAAAAAGTAAAGACTCCCAGGTATAAGGTACCTGGGAGGGGCAAAGACAGCCATGATAGGGGTCTTACTATGGAAATATATACTCCTATGTACTCCTTTCCCTCATTATTCTAAAATTCCACTAGTTTTTTTGTGATTGGTTATTTCTTGATGATCCCTCTTAACCTACTAGTGGGTCTGCAACCTTTGGTGCCTGGAATCTTCCTATTTGACATTCATTATCTCTTCTTTGCTTTTGAATGCCCTTTCCTTCCTAGTTCTAGAGTGTTAACTAGCTGTCCTTAGAATTTTGTTTATTTCCCATCCCTGGTTCTTCTCTTTCTTTTTGTTAGCCTTATTTCCAAAGCTTAACTTTCCTGGCGCCCCACCTGTCCATTTTCCTAAAGCAGCCTAATCATTTCTAACATGCCCTAAACCTCAGATTGGCTTCTTGGAGATTTAAAATGAAGAAAGAAAAGCAACAGGTTCATATAGCCAGAATTGTTACAGGGCAGGGAGAGGGGCACCACAGAATCCCCAAACTTGCTCTCTCTAAATGGGTTCTGCCATCCAACGCATCAAGACAAGCATATAAGGCCTTTAATGGAAATGAACTTTAATACAATTAAGGTACAATACAGAAAGGACAAAGAATATAGTTACTAAGTTAAGAATTCAAAGTTACCCATCTCCTTGAGGGTGAAAGTCCAGCCAAATACGATTGGCCCAAAGTAAGGCCCAAAAGCCTGACACAAGTCTAAAGGACCTTTCAGTAGAGACCCATAAAAAAGGGTCAGAAAGAGTCAGACAAATCCGGGAGGAAAAGAGCAAAATCAAAATCAAGATGAAAGCTGCCCTTGTTAACCTCCCCATGGGTCTCTCACCCAGTCCAACCAGTCCAAGACCAGAAAGTAAGCGCAGTTTCTTCACATGTCCCTCTGCTCCAAGTGCCTCCTCCAGGTCTCCTTGCTACTCTCTATCCTGCTTCCTTCTTCCTCCCTTCTGTCTTCCTGTCCTCTCTCCAACATCTTCTTATCCCTGCTCAGCTCCACCCTACTTAAGGCAGAATCATGATCCTGGAACTTCCTCCTTTCCTGGGGACCACCTTGTTACAGTATGAGTAAGGAAGAAATGACTAGAGTTGATACTGGTGAGGTTACACACCAGGTGAAGCAAGACTCAGACCCTGATAAAGTGTATGGATTTTATTCTAAATGTTAGGGAGTTTGCTGGAGAGTTTTAAGCAAGGAAATGATGTGGTTGTACATTGGGGTATAAAATTAAGCATTCTGCCCACAGCACTGAGAATAGCCTGGGGTTGGGTCAAATTTGGAAGTAGGAAGACCAGATACAAAACTAACTTATTGTACCTTCTGGAAGATTTTTGTTCCACTGAGCTTTTCACTACTCTTTCCATATTTTTAATTGCTAAGAAGACTCTTGGTTCTCTGAATTTTCTATTTTTATAACAATCTTTTCTTTTTTCTTAAATGAAATTTCTTCTCTTTTATTTCAATTGATATTGTAACTTCTTGAAGGTCTATTTTCTTCAATGACTTTCCATTCTCTTGTTTTCAGTCTCATTTTCACTTTGACCTCCAAAGATGTCAAGTTCTATTAATTCCTGGGACTTGGGGATGGGGGTTCAATGGTACAAACATGGTTATTTCTTAGCTGTTCTATTTGATTTTGGGGTTTCTGTTTTTATAGACAGCTAAATCCTATTCTCCAACTTCCAAATTTATTACCAGTTTTCCTCTCTTGTTTTCTTGTTCTTTGTTAAAAATCCCTTTGCATTTGGTTTCATGGGATCCAAGAAAGATCAGAGACACATGAGCACATCTAATCTGCCACTTCTAACTGGAGATTCAGCTACTTTTTTAAAATGTAAGTGTTTTTTCTTTAATTTTCTTACTTTAAAGATTTGAATCCAGAGGTCCAAGGAGGCTTCCCAAGTAGTAGGAGATAAAATGGATATGGGACATGGTCTTCTGATTTGTGGCCACATGTTCTTCCCACCACTTCACCCAGACCTGAACTGTTTTAGGAGACTTGATTTATAAAGGTAAGTACATTTTCTTTTTGTGGTTTCTATGACCAAGAGCCATAGCTGGATCTCTAAAGTATGAGAGTTTGTAAATGATGTGATTCTTTATCTTCTCTACAGTTTTGGTCATGAAGCTGTCTTCTGTTCTTTGGAGAGTAACTAGAGTTTTATATTTTCCTTTAAATAGATTTATACTGAAAGAAGTCATCCCAAGTTTTTGCAGTTATTTTCTATTTTTCAGTTTATTGAGGTACAGTTGTCAAATAACACAATGTAACTTTAACGTGTACAATGTAATGATTTCATATATGTATATATTTTAAAATGATTATCACATTAAGGCTAGGCAACACATTTATCACTTCACACAGTTATATTTTTATGTGTATTGTGAACATGTAGCACCTACTCTCATTGCTACTTTCAAGTGTATGACACAGTATTGTCAACTACTGTCATCACACTGTACATTACATCTCCAGAGCTTATTCATCTTATTCTTTAAGTTTGTACCCATTGACTAACATTGTCCCATTTTCCCCAGTCTCTGGACCATCAACCAACTCTCTTTTTCTGTGAATTCTTTTTAGATTCCTCATATAAGTGAATGATGCAGTATTTATCTTTCTATGTCTGATTTATTTTGCTTTGCATAACAACCTTAAATTTCATCCATTTTGTTGCAAGTTGCAGGATTTCATTCTTTTTTTTCATGGTGAATAGTATTTTATTGTATGTATATTTAAAATATATACACTCACACACATACACACCTACCTATATCTTTATTCATTCATCTATCAAAAGACATTTAGATTGTTTCCTTTCATTGGCTAATGTGAATAATGCAACAGTGAAAATAGAGATGCAGATATATTTTTGAGACAGTGATTTAAAAATCATGAGATTATGATGAACAACTTCATAGCAAAATATCTTAAAAATTAAATGTCCACTCACTGTAAATTGCACACTCAAGTAAAAATTTTCAAGATAGACTATATGTTTGCCCATAAACAGGATTCAATAAATTTAAAAGGACTGACATTATACAGAGAAAGTTCTCTGATAATGTTATTAAAAGATATAGCAATAATAGAACTTAAAATATTTCTTTATATTTAGAAATGTAACAGCACATTTCTAAGTGACCCAATATTTGAAGAAGAAATTAAAGACAAACTCAAGAGTATTTTGAATTGGATGATAATGTAGCATAGGCCATCACTGTGAGATGCAGCTAAAGTAGTTCTTAGAAGGATATTTACATCTTTAAATAATTATACTTGAAAATGGAAAGTTTAAAATTGATGATCTAAGCTTCTGCATGAGACAATAGAAATTAAAGAAGTAGAAGAAAGGGAACCATAAAGAATAAAAACTTAAAGATGGAAAACTGACACAATTGGTCAAATCAAAAATTTTTACTTGGAAAAGTAAATAATATACCTCTAGCAAAACCAATTTATTTATTTATTTTTTAAAGGTGTATTTATTTATGCATACAAGCACTGGGGTACAGGCCAGAGGTATGGGGGGAGGGGTGAGAGGATTCATCACAGAGAGCAGGGAGCAGAACAGGCAGATCAACAGAAGTACACTGCTGAGGGGAGCAGCGGGCACAGCAGGAGAGGTCTGCTGCACCATGTGGTTCCCCTCCCTGGCAGGCAGCAGGGATCGAACTTGTGCTGCAGTGACTGTGGTTTGCTTCATAGTGCGTTCTAGCAAAACCAATTTAAAAAAGAGGGAAACACAAATTGCTAATAGGAAATTGAAATAAGGGCATGGGTAAAGTGCATACTCTTATAGAACTAAAGTTTGAAATTCAGAGAAAGTAGATAAATATTTAAAAAGACAACTTAGCAAAGCCAACATGAAGGAAATAGTAAATTTTAATAATTTAATATCCATTAAAATTTTTGAATTTGAAATGAAAAACTCCTCCAGACTCCCCCCAACACACACACACACACACACACCTGAAACAATAGCAGGAGCTGGAGCAGGTACAACACCTTTGTGGCCAGAGAGCTGCAGGTGTGAATTCTATCAGACATTTATGACTGAAGTAGCATTAATCTTATACAAACTCACAAGAAGGGAGCAAATCTCAAAGAGTTTTATAAGTTTAGTATGACACTGAACCCAAACCTGACCAAGACATGACAATAAAAGAAACTTACTAACCAATATTTCCATTGATTTAGATGATTCTTTAATAAAAGCATAAGAAATTCAATGAGTATTTATTACCATATATACATATGACATGAATATACAATACATTACAAAGAAGTTTATCCCAGGACTATAATTTAGCAAAATACTTGAAATTCCATCAATATAATTTGCTACATTAACAGTATAAATAATAAAAATCATATATTCATCCCACCAGATTCATTTAAAAAAGCATTTTGTTATGAGAGTTAATGCAAATGAGTGCAATCTAAGCACTAAGGAATGTTCTAGGGCCTGGGGCTTCAAGGAGAGACAGTGGGGAGACTTGCATACAATATGAGGGTGATTCATAGGCTGAAGAGCAACTATTCTGAAATTGTTTGGTCTCTCTGCCATATAGAAAGCTTTTTCTGACAAAAAGGTTATTTCTGGCAAAAATCCTAATTCTGGAGAATACCCCAATTTTCATTCTTCTGGGCTGTGAAGAGAGTGTTAAGTTTCATGTGAGCCTGTGGGGCCTCAATTGATCTCAGCTTGAAATCCTCTACATGTCAAAGTTGTATGTCTTGGGAAAGCTGTTCTAAACATCTTAAGGAGGCCCATCCTTCATAAATTCCATGTGGAAACTACACTAATGACAGGAAATAAATTGGTTAAGCTTCACATTGTTCATTTGCTCAAAAATATTTGTTTAGCTAAGTATTTGTTTTTCTTTTTGTGTGTTCATTTAATAAAACATCCTGTTGGAGAAAAGACAGTACACCCATTGTATTTTAGTTGCTCGGCTGAGCAGAAACCAGCAATTAGAAGAAATGTGTTTTATGTGAAATTTTATATCCAAATCAACATTGCAGCTGAAATAGGTATCCCAGTCTAAATAAGGGACTAAGCAATTCTTATATGAAATACAAGTCTCATATGGAAGTTAAGTCCTTATCATTAATACTTCTAGGAAGAAATTTTCTTCTGAGTGTCCATTTGGTCTGCATTCTGGGTCATTGCTGAGTTCAACACTTGAAAACTGTAAGTCATGAAAATTCCTTTATTTGATGTGATTTACATCACTTCAAATTTCAGAGTTGGAAGGGACTTTAGAGATCACCTGGTCCTGTTCCCAGTATTTTCAATGGAAGAAACATTCCAGCGAGGTTAACCACTTAGTTTACAAAGATCACATAGCTAATTGAGACTTGGAATAAGAATTAGATCCAACTCTTGATTCATCATTATTTGTTCTATTGCACTAGATAAGAAGAGAAGTGAAAAAAAAATGTTTTATTATTGGGACTTGAATGGACAGAGTGCCAGTTCTGGGGAGAACTGGTTTATGACAGTGTTATCTAGAAACCCTGTTCCTTAGATATTAAGCTATGCCTTCTTTCTGCCTGACACTAATCAGTCTCCTGTGCAAGTTTAGGTCAGGTAGGTGAGGAGGAAGATGGCTACTAATGGATTTAAAGGCAATGAAGTTTTGTAACTGAAACTAGAAACTAGAGCTTTTTTTTTTTTTTTAAAGATTTATTTATTTATGCATACAAGCACTGGGGTACAAGCCAGAGTCGCAGGAGGTGAGAGGAATCACCAGACAGAGTGGGGAACAGAACAGGCAGACTGACTGAAGCACACTGCCGAGGGGAGCAGCGGGCACAGCAGGAGAGATCTGCTGTGCTATGTGGGTCCCCTCCCTGGCTGGCAGCAGGGCTCGAACTCGTGCTGCAGTGACTGTGGTTTGCTTCATAGTGTGTTGCTTAACCCACTGCGCCACCAGGGAGGCCCCGAAACTAGAGCTTTTAAGCAACTTTCTTCACCCTCTTGATGAGAGCTTAGTTCTGTGGAAGTTGATTTTGAACACTGCATTTAATCATCTTCTCAGGGCTAAGGCTTCATTGTCACGAGGCTCTCATTTTACTGATTGATAAAGCAGAAAAACAGAGAAGTGGTGTGCTGTGATGAGAAAGTTCTGGCAGGAAATGAGAAGGCCATTACCACCTCTGGCTTTCCCCTTCCTCTCTGCAAAGATCCTTCTGAAATCTTACATTGCCTTCCCATTGAGTAATTTGGCACCACTTCATTTAGTCATGCTCATTTACATTCGCTCTCCTGATAAGACATATGTCCAACTGGACCGGAACAAAGCCTGTGGTTCCTTTGTGCCTTTTGGGCTGTGTCCATTCCCTGCTGGCCTGAACTCAATTCATCTTACAGTCAGAGTGAGAACAGAAGTAAGTGACTAGCTGGAAAGGTCCTGGATTAAGTGAAATAGCAGAATATGTGACCAACACACAGTACATAGTTGATGTTTGTTAGCTGCTAGTATCATTATAATATTACTATTTTGAAGAATAATATAGCCCCTTTTAGTTTTCAAGGTATCATAAGACCTTATCACTACTAACCAATCCAATGAGTTAATGTTTTAGTTCATATAACAGAGACATCTCCACGAAAGGGGGAAGAACCATGTTCCCTGCCATACACAGTAAGGGTCTGGGATGAGTGGCCAGGTTAAGCTATAGAATGGGGAAGGCAGGTGGGCTGAACAGAGACGTGAGAGAACACATACACAAAGGAGAAACATGAAGAAGAAGAGCTTGCTTCTCAGCTTTGGACTTACACCAGGGACTTGGAAGGAGACATGTGAGAAAGAGATGTGTGGGTGAGAGACCTGTGGGGATACTGACAAAGGCATCTTGATTTGTACTCTGATTTTGCTCCTTTCATCTCAGACTTGCCTGGTCCCTTTTGGTCTCTTCTTATGGTTCCCTGGCAGAAGATTCTTTTGACTTGTGGTAAGGTTTTGGGCTCTGTCTGGCTGGACATTTACCCACAAGGAGATGAGTAACTTTGGGTATCTTATTGGGAAATTATCATTTCTTTCTTTTTTATCTTTTCTTCTCTTTTTCTTTATGCATATTCATCTATTAAAGTTCATTCGTGCTAAGAATATGATTTGTATTTGTGCACATGGACAGCAGACCCCTTTAAAGTGTGCAGTTGGGGAACCCTGGAGTATTCTCCAGTCTACACATTAACATTTGTACTTTTGTTTTAAAATCAAATTGCAGGTTTTGCAATTTTCCATGATCATTCCAAAGATTTTGATCATCTGTAGGACTGTCATAGGAATAGAACTTGTCTGGAATTGAGATTGGTATTTCAAAAATGGAAAGGGATTTTGGTTGAGCACCCCAACATATGGTGATTATGGGCCTGAGGTCAGTAAGACATGTTTCTCACCCTCATATAGAAGTACAACTAGAGATTCAGTAGGGATCTATGTTATTATCAACACATCTGAACAAAGCCACCAATTAATTTTAGCTAATTAATAATTATAAAAATTTACTGGCAACAACAGTGCATAATGATGCAACAAGTGTAGAATGATCACTCATCAGAATAGGCAATATTCACAATTGACTTAAAATAATTCAAATAATATAAAAGAACACATTGAACTTAAAGTAAAAATTATAAAATGATAAATTATATAAAAAAACATATTGGGGCCTCCCTGGTGGCGCAGTGGGTTAAGCAACACACTATGAAGCAAACCACAGCCACTGCAGCACGAGTTCGATCCCTGCTGCTGGCCAGGGCAGGACCCACATGGTGCAGCAGACCTCTCCTGCTGTGCCCGCTGCTCCCCTCAGCAGTGTGCTTCTGTTGATCTGCCTGTTCTGCTCCCTGCTCTCTGTGATGAATCCTCTCACCCCTCTCCCCACACCTCTGGCCTGTACCCCAGTGCTTGTATGCATAAATAAATAAATCTTTAAAAAAAAAGAACATATTGAACTTAAAGTAGAATTAAAAAAATAGGAAACATATCTGAAGCATCATCAAATAATTGAAAATTAAACAACACATTTTACCCATGAGTCAAAGAAGAAATCACAAGGGAAAAAAATTTTTGTATTGAAGGAAATCGAAAATACATCATATTAAAATTTGTTAGTTATATGTAAAGCATTGCCTGAAAGGAAATGTAGTTTTAAATGTTCCTATTAAAAAAGAGTATAAGTTCCTAAATCAATAACTTAAGTTTTCATCTTAAGAAATTAGAAAAAGAAGGGTAAATGTAATAATAATAGGAAATAATAAAAATAAGAGAAGAATTTATGAAAGCAGAAAACACCAAAACGCAATAGAGAAAAAAAGGAAATTAATGAAACAATATCTTGTTGCTGTGACTAGGCACAAAAATCACTTTGATATTTTCATCTGGACTCTGATTTATATGGGACCATCATAAATGTTGACAAACATTTAATTTTGCTATTATTCTTCTTTCAGTTTCTATCCCAAAGGTATCTATCTAATTTAATTGTACAAAAAAAAACCCACAACAAAACAAAACAAAAATAAACAAGACAACTACAAAACGGAGATATTTTGCAGGGAAGAAGAAGGGGGTGGGATCCAGGCAGGGACAGGAAGAGCACAAGGGACTATGGTGACGGTGCACAGGTGAATTGGTGGTGGAAATTCTATGGGGACTACACCTAGAAAAGAAAGCAAACATTGCAAGAAAAAAAAATAACTTATGAAAAAGGTAATAATAAAAAGAAAAAAATAATTTAATGTTGGAAGGTTATGCCTTTTCTTTGAGTGTCAATCCATTCAGCATCAGTGAACTTGCAAGATACTGACCAAACAGAACCACATATTGACCCATTTTAACTGCATTGTCATCTGAGAGGTGGACCTGGATGGTCATATTAAGTGCCTAGTTTTCCAAAATAGATCTGCAATCTGCTTCTCCATGCCCACTGCCACCACTACAGTCTGAGCCACTGGGATCTCTCCCCATGAGATACTACGTAGATGCTTTAGTGGACTTTTCGCATCCCTCTGTCTTCTTCCAGTCTAGTTCCTTCACAGTAGCTAGAATGATTTTTAGAACACACAAATCAGATCATGATACTCTCTATTTAATCCCCATATGCTATGCAATGCACTTAAGTTCAGACTACAAAGTTTGAATGGCCTGACATTTACTCATTTCTGCAAACTGATCTCATTCTGCTCTCCCCCAGCCAACCGTGTTCTAGAATCATTGACCTTTTTCCTTTATGGAGCATGCCAACTAATATTTCAGTGACTTTGAAAACACTACTCTCTTTGCCAGGAACATTCTCTTGGCCACCACAACTGCGTCCTTGATGGTGTCTGCTCCCTGAAGAAACGTTTTCTGACACTTTAAAATAAATTAGTTCCACTTCCATAATCACCCTTTCATATTACCCTGTTGGACCCCTCCTCACATAGTGCCATGACAATGGAGTCCATACTTATTCTGTCCACCATGATGCATGTAGCCTTTAGTACAGTATCTGGAAACTAGTTTGTGTACCAGCAAGACTTCAGTGTTTTTCATGACTCTGTTTCCTGTTCTTCACCTTCACAAGTCTGGCTCCGCCACATCAGTTCTCTTGGTTCTTCTCACCAGTCATGTCCTAAGTAATTCTCCTTAGTACCCAGTGTATGTTCACATTGATTTGGCAGCTACATCCGAGTCAACATAACAAAATACTTATAAAAACTAACAGACATTAATCAATGAAGTGAGACTTCTAGGGTTAAAAGGGATGTGCGGGAAGGAGAGAGGGTCAAAGAGGTATAAGGTGTTGGTGGGGGAAAAAAAAGATAATGCTACCTAAAATGAATAGTTACAAAAACAAGAATACAGAAAGAATGCAATGACATTAGCAAAACCTTTAAGGAGAAGAATGAGAAACCAATGATGAAAAAGCAATAAGACTTAAGAAACTTGTGAGCACACAGTGCTTGACTATTCTCTAAATTGCTAATATTGGTTCCTGAAAGTCTTTCAGGTTAGGGACTGTGAAGAAAGGATAAAAGAATTGGGAAGAAATAGGCTGTGGATGCTATTTAAATAATCAAACTTACTGGGTGAAGTTAATGATTAACCTTTCTTTCCTCCACCCAACCGCCTGCCTGGGCCTCCCTAAACTTGCAAAATAAATAAAAGCTTGAACTATAGAAACTCAAATTTGCATTCAAGATAAACAAACCTTAGGGCCTGTGATTCCTAACTAGGAGGTGCAGCTGCAGTACCTGGGTTTCTTTTTCAAAATAAATGTTTCTTTCTTTCTGTCTTTTTTTTTTAAAAAAAGACTTATTTTTATTTATGCATACCAGAGCTGTGGTACAGGCCAGAGGTGTGGGAGGTGAGAGGATTCACCAGAGACAGAGTGGGGAGCAGAACAGACAGATCAACTGAAATATACTGCTGAGGAAGCAGGAGAGGTCTGCTGCGCCATTTGGGTCACCTCCCTGGCTGGGAATGGAACTCATGCTGCTGTGCCACAGATGCTTCACAGTGCAGTGCTAAACCCGCTGTGCCATCAGGGAGGCTCCAGAATAATTTATGTGCTCCATATCAGGCTTATTTTTTTGTGCTCCATATCAGGCTTATTTTTTTGTGGGTCGGATAAATTATGTGCTCCATATCAGGCTTATTTTTCTGTGCTCCATATCAGGCTTATTTTTTTTGTGGGTCGGACTAGAGAATCTGCATTTTAATTTGGATTTGCTTTTGGAGAAACCCCTCTTCCATTCTCATCCTTTGGAGCACTGGTTTCCTTGAGAAGATTTATAGTTAGCATGGACCTAACTTTCTCTTATCAGCTCACGTTTGCAGGAGCATGGTCCTCTGGGTCTGCAAAGCACAGAGTAGGTAGGAAAGGGACAAATGGTTTTCTGAAAGACCAGCAGGGGGAGCTGAGAAATCAGAGTTTACCTCTTGCCAAAATTTCCCAGTGACTAAGGTTGTAGAAAAACAGTCAATTTTTCTCGACTAGATTATAATTTGAAACAGATTAAATCAAGATCTTAATATCCCAGAAGTTGTCAACTGAAAAAGTATTTTGATCCCACTTTACCTCCCTGAGCCAGGCATGTGGTGCTTGTCCCTGAGAGATAGGAGGACAAATGTAATACACACTGGCCAAAGTGGACACTTGTTTACCTCAAGGTGGAGAAAATGAGAACAAAATCAAATGGAACTTTGGAGCACAAATCAAAATAGTCAGTATATCACTCTTCATATTATTCTTTCTACTGGCTTAAAGAATGATTGTCCATAAGGCATTAGTGTTATTCTTTTTGGGAGATGCCTTATTGAAGAGCCTGATGATAAACTCTTCTGTTTAATCCATTAAGAAAGCACCTCATCACAGATAAGATAAGGTCTTTTTTATGCTAGATTTGCTAATGCATCAAATAGATAATTTATAAATTTAAAGGGGGACTTGGTCATAAAAAGGGAGGAAAAATAATAATTCAGCCCAGCCTTACCAATGTGAGGAATGCTTAAGAAAAATAAAAATTTGAATTGTGAAAGGAATGTATTGGTGAACAGAATCCATTAAAGTTTCTGAGAGAATGGAATAATAACAATAATTTTGTACTAATGGCAGAACTTTAGATTATTTCCTGGATTTTTGTGGGTGGTGCTGACCAGTATTATTTGAATGAGTCCTTATTCTTCAGATGGTGGATGAAATGATTACAGAGTAATCAAGCTAAAATTATCTATAGGGCTTTTAATTATTGACTCACCTACTTATTTACTCAGAGAGGCCTCTGTGATGGGTCAGATTTTTCTGTTCTGGTTCCTGCATAGATGAGTACTAGCCTAGGAGCTCTTGGCATGTTCCATCTAAAGGACAGACTCAGCTTTTGTTATACAACAGCTCCCACTCAACCAGCTGGCTCTGGTCATTGCTAGGTTGCTGCCCTTTGCAGGAAGTTGTGTCTGCAGCAGGTGAATGACAGTTCTTTTCCAATAGGTCAGAACCCAGCTATCTGGTGATTTTGCAGTGTTGAAATATTTGTTTCCTGATATGAGCTTGGTGATTTTTTCTAGTTCTTATATAAGTGGGTGTCGAAACAAGGGTCTGACCTTCGCTTAGAGATGTAGATGAAATTACCTTTGACTCTCTGACCTGTGAAAAATGAAAACCAAGATTTTTGCTACATCTCCCAAGGGTAGAACAAATTCATGTTGTCTCTAAACCTTCTGTACCTCTTTGGTTCTCTGCTTCCACGGGTTTGTCTGGGTTATCACATGTCAAATTGTTACAGGGCTGGGAGAGGAGCATTTTAGATTTTTTAAATTTGTTTTTTTTAAATGGGTTTTGCTATTTGCCACATTAAGATAAATATATAAGGCTTTTAATGGAAAGGAATTTTAATATAATTAGGGTATAATATATAAAGGATAAAGAATATAGTTATTAAGTATTTAAAGTTATTTATTTTTTTTTGAGGGTAAAAATTTAGTTAAATAGGATTGGCTTAAAGCAAAGCCCAAAAGCCTGGTATAAGTTTAAAGGACTTTTTAGTAGAGATTTATAGAAAGGGTTAGAAAGAGTTAGATAAATTTGGGAGGAAAAGAGTAAAATTAAAATTAAGATGAAAGTTGTTATTGTTAATTTTTTATGGGTTTTTTACTTATATTTGTTTTAACTAGTTTAAGACTAAAAAGCAAGCGCAGTTTCTTCACATGTCCCTCTGCTCCACGTGCCTCTTCCACGTCTCCTTGCTGCTTTCTTCTTTTTCTTTTTTTGTTTTTTTCTTTTTTTCTCTTACATCTTCTTATCCTTGCTCAGCTCTACCCACTTAGGGTGGAACTGGCATTCTGGAATTTCCCCCTTTTTTGGGGACTACCCTGTTACAAAATGTCAAACATAACTACTCACACAAAAAATTAGTCACACAATCATGAATTCACTGAAGGGAGCCCTGGGGATGTGATGAAGGATGTCTGGGTGAGAACTTACTGGTCAAAATGCCTCTCCCTTTCAATGGCACAGATTTCTTTCTGCTCCCTGTTATCTGGTGGGTTTCCCACAGAGATCTAATGACTTCTTCCTTTACATTAGAGCATTTCAACACTTTTCTCTAGAATTTTTAGTTGGCTATCATGGTGATCCTTTGTGTGGAGATAAGCTTTTTCCCTAGGTCCTGTTCAAATTATTTTTCCAAATTTTGGTGCAAGCCATAGGGTAAAATTTTGACAACCTCATTATGATGATTTAAACTGGTATCTTTCAAAGAATAGCCACTCCCATCTACATTAAGCTTTTTTTTGCAACCTTGAACTCAATACATAGAAATGACTGGTTGAAAAAAGGAAGAGAGTTGAAAATATTTTTAGTAGGAAAAACAAAAGAATGCTTAGGAAAACAATACAGAAGGAAAAAAATACAATGAGTCCAGATGGGCATATAATGATAATAATAAAAATCTAATTATTTCTTTTCCTCCCTTTCTTCTACCATTTGTTTCCCAAAGGTAGCCACTTTTGATCATTTCTATTTTTAGTTCTTCTGATGTTTCAATCATAGCTGCCCTGAATGAGAGGGATGACTAAGCTCTGAACATGAGCATGGGTCATGTACATTGGAACCCTAAACTTGAAATATGTGGGCAAGAGGTTAGGTTAGAATCAGTTAAAATGCTGAAAGAGGAGTCGTTCACTGTTGGTTGCCATCTTAAATCCAGTGATTCTTAACCTAGCACCATCATATTATCTGGGAACCTGATAAAAATGCAGATTCCCCATTCTCACCCCAGACTTAGTGAATCAGAACCTGGAACGGGTAGGAGTGGGGAAGGGGCAGTACAAGAATCGCCAGGCAAGTGACATGTTAACAAGCTCTCCAAGAGAGTTGATGATGCACCCTGCTCTAAGTCAAGCACAGAAATGTTATCTCTGTTGCCGATGATAGTTTAGAAGTAGAGATGTAGCCCGGTTCTGGCTAATGAGATGAAGAGGGAAGTTTGTTTGGGGAATTTCTGATGAAAGAGTTTTTGCTCTTAAAAGAGGTGCTTGGCAAAAAATTCAGGAGGCAAAAGAAAAATACTGGATGGTTTCCCCCTTAGGAGGAATATAAGGGAACCAAATAAGGATCAAGGAAAAGAAAAAATAATAATAATAAAAACACAACAAAAACAAAAAGAGAAGGACAAACTGGGGATACTTGGTGGGGTGGGGGAGGGAGAGGGTTGAGAACAGATCAGAGCCCAAGGGATTGAGGTGATGGTGCACCAGTGAAATGGTGATGGGAAATCCATGGGGACTATAGTTGATGTCAAATATATATAAATAAAGAAGGAAAGAAAAAAAAAAAAAGAGAGAGAGATGCTTGGAAGATGGGAGCCATCCTCAGTCTTTCCACTAGGCCTTGTCACTTGCAGATGAGAGAATGGGATTACTGCAACATCCTGTGGCTGTGGGGTGAGCTGACACAGTGAGTGGAGTGGAAAGAATCTTCAGCTATCCTAGAGCCCCAGCATTATCCACCCTGGGACCATTCTACTGTGGACTTCTTGAGTGACTGGGTGAGGAGAGGAGATAAAAGAAGGAACCTACTTCACTGCTTATTCCACAGGCTTTTGTTCAGTCATTTCCATACCTGTTATTTCTGATTCCAGGAAGCTTGAAGTTTTCTGGACAGGGTCTGAACTGATGTTGCCTCTGGTGATGTTTATATCTCATGTAATTACACCCATCAGTTGGCTTCCAGAGATTCATGAAAATCCTTGGCCTGCAGATCTCTCCTTGCCCTCCATTCCATTTTGTCCTTCTTTACTGTCATTTAGATGGGATTTGGACCTGACAGTGAGAGAAAGGAGTAAGTTTAGTTTGCCATCTTCAGTCAGAGGCCCTGTTTGTTCAACTATTTGCTTTTAGTGAGACATGACCCCCGTTGAGATAAAGAGGGAAGTTTGAGGAATTTCTGATAAAAAATTTAGACCCTTTATAAGGGTCTAAGGCATTTCCAAAGAAGTACATAGAGAATAAGGAGAGCTATTCAGTGAAGTCTCCTTTGGAACACATTTCTGGAGCATCCTCAGATGTTATGGAAATTGTTCTTAACTCTTACATGCTGTGGCATCTTCCCAAAGGTAGGTTCTTCACACAGATGGGGATACTTCAGTGGGTTAGCATGGCAGTGGAGAAGGCCAGTGAGGTCCTGAGCTTGCCTTGGACTGCTGCCACCCCACCATCTCTCTGGAACTTATACCAGCATCCTTTGACCAACTTACTTCCCCCAGCAAAGTAACTCAGAAGAATATGGACTATGGGACCCTCAGCCTTAATTTTAGGAAAGTGAAATTTCAATTGTCCAGCACAGCCAGATTGAGAACATAGGTTTATTCAAACCCTCAACCACATAGTGTAAACTAATGGTAACACTTACAGTAGTGAGAAACCACCATGGGGTCGCTAAGGCCATCTCAGATAAGCATCTGTACTCGACCTTTTCTGACCCAAACTTCCTTCAACCTAATGTGGTTTTGCCACTGCTGCTATTTCAGTTGTTCTGCGATCCTACTTGAACGACACATACAGATTTCCTCTCTCTTTGAATGTCAGGATATGACACCTGTTTGTTTAGATGTGTTTGTTTTGTGTGTGTTCCATGATATTCTCCATGTAGTTAAATAGACATTGAACTCTAGGTCCTGAGCTCTCTCTGGCAGGGACCCCCAGGAAAGGTGAAACCATTGCAGAGGCTTTGTACTCTGGAGCTGGGTCAGGACGTTGAGGCTGCTACTGACTCTAGAACTGAATCAACTTACTGTTTTCAGGCTGTTCCTCTACAAAGCATGGAGCGTAATCACAGTCTCTCACAAGCACATGATGCTGAGGCTTGATGGGGTGGTAGGTACCAACTGCTCTTTGCATAAGTAAAACCAAAGATCTGAAGTGTAAATCATAACACTTTCAACTGAAAATGATCACTTAAACTTTAATACTTTCATTTTAAAAGCAGTTGTATAGCCCTTTATCTTTTCTTGTCTACTATTTACCCATAGTGCACTGGCAGCATAAGTGGGAGTGAAAAGTTAAAGCATTTTAAAGCATTCAGAATGTAGATATTTTTATGATTTCTCTTTCACTTACCCACATGTGATTTGACATATTTTATAATGATATATATTTATTGTCTCTTTCCAAAGCCCTTAACTTATTTTTCACTGAAAGAGTTCTGCTTTGTTTTCCTTTGCACTCCTATTTTACTGGCTCACATAGTTGACGTCATCATAAAATTAGAATATCAAGTACAGTTTATATTACCTTGGGGTGCAATCACTCCAGCTGAGTTAATACGCCCAATTTGCTTGGTAGGGGTGGGTGAATAATGTGCTACACATCACAAGCAATCAGCTTACCTGAACAGCCCACAAGGAGTTTCACAAAGGACTAAACCGAGTGGGGAAGATAGTTAAAGGCAGGTCATGAAAGGGGTCTCTCGTGTGTCAGTGAGATGTTCCCTTCAAACCGATCCTCTAGTCTGGCTACTCTAAGTGTGGTCTGGAGACCCACAGCATCATTTCATATAGCGTTTCTTGGGAATGCATAGTCTTAGGCCTTACTCCAGAATTCCTGAATAATAATCTTCATTTTTAACAAGAACCCAGATTTTTCAAAATCACAAGAAAGTCTGAGGGTCACATTCTGCTAGCTCTCCATACTATTTTTAGTGGGTTCATCTGTTTTTGAACCTGGCGTGAAAGAGAGAAATCATAAGCATGTTCTGGGTTCTGAAAAAATGGGAAAGGGTGTTTTGTTAGAGACTGACTCCAGAACTAGTTGATGGGTCACCAAGAAGATCAGTTTCACAACCATTATGTGAGTTTCCACTTGTCACTATAATAAATTACCACAGATTCAGTGACTTATACACATTTATTCTCTGAAATTGCTGGGCAAAAGTTGTGGTGTCAGCAGGACTAAATGATTCTGAAGATTCAGAAGGGACAATTTTTCCAGCTTCTAGAGGACTGCTCTGTTCCCTAGTTGGAGGCCCTGGTCCCATATCACTCTGACCTCTGCTTCCATATTTACCTTAGTCTCCCCATGCCTCCCTCCTCTGGCAGGGGCCCTTGTGAATGACTTGGGCCCATCTGGATAATCCAGGATAATGCCCCCACTATCACAACCGCAAAGTCCTTTTACATGTTCTGAGATTCTGGTGATTAAGATGTGGACATCTTTGGGGGGGGGTCATTATTCAACAACTATCTTTTTAGATACTGTTAAGGTAACATATTATTATCACTATTTGACAATGCCTGCCATGGCCCAGGTGCTTTGCATACATGAATGAAACTTAATTCACACAAGAGCCTGCGGAAGATGGGCTATCATAGGTGAGATGTATCATAGATAGGAAACCTGGGGTTCTGAAATTACTGTGAGACAGAACCAGGGTTGGCATCCAGAACCTCATGAATACAGGCCCACTGCTTGGTCACATGGCTCATGTCATGTAATCACCAGCAATCTTTCCAAACTCAACACAAGTTGCAAAAAAGCTGGGTTGTATAGCTAACCGTTATTTCCACTTATTAAAAGTCAACTCCTATTTTCAGAAGGAATCTTGACACATTATACAAAGACAAAAATGATGGTTTTGATGAAAAAAATAAAACCAGTAATTTCCTGTGCACTTTCAACTGACTGATCAGAGCCTATTTCTATAAATCACACACCTAGATAGGGAAAGTCCCCATCTTTAAAATCACAGAAAATCTATGCCATTCCATGGTTGAGGACCTCATTTTAAATGTTACTCTGACCAGTTTCCATGATAAACTATGGGTCAAACTTCCGTGGGGCACAGGAACGAAGCTGGGAAAGAACAGAGATCATAGACCCAGAAGCATTTCAGGGTTTTTTTATTTGCTTTTTAAAGAAAATAAAAACAACTTCTAAACTTGTTCTGAAAATTTTGCTATGGGCAGTGGCCAAATTCCCATCAACTACGGATGTAAATGAATGCAGACACTAGACACCTGCAGGTTCCCAAACCATACTGTAGATTAATATCTTCATTTTTCCCCCCTACCTCTGTGTCTGGAACCACACATTTATCTACCTGGGCACAACTTAAGCTAGGAGTAGCTGTGTTTCAAAAGAAAATGTGAACACATTTTAATTTCACTGGTTACTTAAAATTTCAAAGTGTGACAACTTCTTATGAAACCAGTCAAAACTACTTTCCTCTTTTTATCAGCAGAACTAACCATCTTCGATGAATTACTTGCTATATTTTGAGTTTTGTACTTTATATTAGGGATTCTATTGTACATTTTCTGACCATTAAGGTTTGCAACGAGTCATAGAAAAAATAGAAATGCCTGTTCAGTTGGTGTCTCAGTTTTTTCATCTGTAAAATGGGATGGATAATACAAGTTTGATGAAAATCATGAAGGAAGTGAATTTGGGAGTGTATGAAAGTCCAAGTGTTCTCTCGGCCAATGGGTGGAATTAAAGTGGAGTGACACATTTGGAATACCTCTCTTCTTCCCCCAGCAGAGTCTGTCTGTTCTGTGTGTAATTACTCAATACGAACCATGAATTTCATGCTTGTGCAATCAGCTGCCTTTGTCACTTCCTGCTCTGGTGGCACCTGCTGAGGTTCTCATTATCCCAGGAGAGCAGAGGCTGGCAGAGCAGTGCAGGTTTGGCTTAAAAATATAGTTCTTAGACTGTTGCAGTAGATTTTGTCTAGGCAAGACCCTCGGTGGACAGAAGATTACAAGCCTGCCTTTGTGCATTTTGGATCCCACTCCCTCCTCTGAGAGTGAGGATTCGAACTCCCTGTCTTCCTACCTGCCCCTCCCATCAGCACCACTTCCTTACCCCCAAAATGTCCAAACTAATAAAATTTGGGTGTGTCATTGCTTGATCACACACCAGCTGCTGGGTGGGCCAAGAAAGGGCTCTTTAAACCACAGCACTGGCTTGTGGTTCAAAATTAGTCACCGTGTTCAGAGCCTCAGCATCGCAGTGCTTGCGAACAGACTACACCCCTCCTCTCCTTCCCCTGCCTCTCCCCAGCTGGCCCTAGTGGGTTTTATAGCCTGATGGGACTTTTAAACATGAACGGATAGGCACCTTCTCTTGCCCAGGTTGGAGGAATATTCGAAATGGTTAGCCATTAATCAGCTCACTTTCTTAGGAAATGGAGCTTCAAGGGCTTTTCAGGACAACTCATTTCACTGGTGGAAATTATTCTCTAACGTAACGCTTACTAAGAAATTGCTGTGTGTCAGAAACTGTATTGAGTGTTTTGCTACATTATCTGATCATCTTACCAGCTTGGTAAGAGAGGTATACTTACCTTCATTTTGTGTGAGAGGAAACTAAATCTTAAAGAAGTTAATCAACATACACAGGTAACCAATGGAGGAGTAAGGTTCAAACCCAGGGAGTCTTGTTCCCAGTCTCCTGCTCCCTACATTGCTTCCCTCCTAGATCAGGCTACTGAGCTCCTACTTTCTACATCAGCTCCTGAACTTTCCACAGCACCTATGAGCACACAAGTACTCAAGAATAGTTTTATAAAGCACTCTGCAAAGTACAGGGGTGAACACCACCAACTAGAACAGGGCGCAGACCCCCTTGGGCTGGTGATCAACAGGAGTGGGGGTTCTTGCTCCACAAACTAAGAAGAGGTGAGCAGTTCAGGAATCCTCTGGATTCACGCAGGCCTGTGCCCCAGTGGAGGCCGCCACGGCCTCTGCTCTTTTTTTTCTTAGGGTGAAAGTGTGATAGTTACTCTGTTTTGCCCCTTAAGCTAGCTCTTCCAGGACTTGCTTAGATGACTTGGCTGTGGTTGATGAAGAGTCTAGAATAGCTGGCAAGTTCCAAGAGACTGAGTCCACTGGGAGACAGGTTATAAATAGAGCTCATGTTGTCAAGTATCCCCAGCATACAACAACGGAGGTCATTTATGGTCTCGATGCTGTGTGGTCATCCACTTGGGAGAGGTGGACAACTTTACGCCATAAGAACATGTTCAGGAAAGTGAAGGCCCTATTCAGAGGCAGGGACCTATGGCACTAGTCTGCAAGTTGCAGACTAGATCCTTCTGGGACCAAATCTAATCACTCCAGCTGCAAACCACTTAACTGGCAAGATGTCATGTCAAAAAAATTACTTGTTTGCCTTCTCGTTTTCCACTTGGGTCTGAGCAGGGTCCTGCGTGCCTCCATGGTTGACTTGTGTGTTATTGTACTGACTGGTGCTTCCAAAGGCTCCTTGGACTTTTTCATTTCAAATGCTTTTCTCAGAAGTGATTCCTTCAGAGGCGTATGCACCATACATGAGTCTGAAGGGAACCTGTGGACCCTTCCTCCCATGGTCCAGCCTGCGGAAGAGATGTCACTTGTGCTTTCTGTTGCAGGTGCACCAAAATAGAATGGATGCTGCCCAGGTAGACACACAGAAGGGACCCTCTAGGATGGGAGATATCTCCCCCCACCCCAAGGGGGTAGCAGGTCAGGGGAAAACAGGGTGTTCATAGTATCCGTGAGCCAGTAACTATTCCTGAGAGGCGGGTCACCGGCCTTAGGGAGGTGGGTTGTTTGGTCAGCCATATTGTCCATCAGCCCTCAGAAACCTTGCACGATAGAGTTCTATATGGGGTGGGGGGAATACCTGGATTCGTGTGGCCACTGCGCTTATTCCTTTGGCTGCTCCTCATGCACTTAAGAACCAGGGGAACAGTGAGTCTGAAGATGCTTCCCCAGGTGAAGCACTTACTGCAGAGTCATGCTTTAGGCTTCAACACAATCAAGCATATTGCACTTCTCCATAGAAGTAGGATTTTTGTCTGTTTGGCTTCTTGCTGTATGCTACCATCGAGAGCAGTGCCTGTGCACCATAACAGACTGAGTTATTTTTATTGCTGAATGAATGAGTGGCAGGAAGCAAAGTGGCCCTTTTACTTTAGACCACATGAAGTTGTTGTTCTTGCAGATCCAAAGCAATCAAATATGATCCAATTTATGTGGCTGTATGTAACATTTGGCCATAAAAAGAAATGCAGTTTTGATTTTGGATAACTTTGAAAACATTACACTAAGTGAAAGAAACCAGACACAAAAGACCACAGTATGTTACTCCATTGATATGTAATGTTCAGATTAGGCAAATATAGAGAGACAGAAAGTAGACTGAGGGTTGCCTGGGTCTGGACATCTGTTTTTCCTCCCGTAGAAATTCCCTGGGGCTATCAATTCTATCACCTAAATTACTCTTCGGCTGTTTTCCTTATTTCCATGTCCACTGCCAGTGACCTCTCTCCTTCCCTCTCTTTCTCACCTAAATATGTCATCGTACCTTCATCCTTATCCCAGTAAAAATTCCCCCATGTCTTTCTGTTTCGTCCAGGGTAAAGTCAAAATGCTTTACCAAGAACTTCCAGGGATCCAGCCACCATCCAGCCCTGTTTATCTCCCCAACCATCTTTCCCCTATCCCCTTCCATTTTATCCTTTCCAGGAGCAATCCAATGAGCTCTTCTTTGCCTCTGTATCTCTTACTTTGTTTGGAAACCATTATTTGATTTCAACCTGTGTGCTCCCCAACTTAGTCACCAAGTCTTAATTAAAAAGACACTTCCTCCAGGAAGTCTTCCCTCACTCCCCAGATACCAGTTAGGCCCCTCCAATATAAACTTTCATGAATCCCTACACTTCCCCTGACATACCCCTTCTCACATTCTATTTCATTGTTTACTTAATTGTTCTTTTCTCTCAATAGACTGTATGATGAATGGGGGCAGAAACCAAGTCTGCTAGTTCATGAACATTTCACCAATATCCAGTAAAAATCCAATAAAAATCATTTACTCAAATGGTTAGCATTCAATCAATAAAGAAGTGGATTTTGGCTTTGGCTTTGGCAGATGCTGCATTCAGTCTTTGGCACCAGACAAGGTAAGCATTTCTTTGTTGTCAGAGGAGCAGGAAGAGGAAAACAGTGCTGCAGCAGGCAGCTGATCCCCACCACATCCAGGCAGCAACCTGGCCAGTGAGGGCTCTGGAGGCAGATACTGAGCTGGGCCTTTCCTGGGTGCTTTTCATCTGATTGCCTTTCAGTATTCACAATCAACTTCCTCACTGGTCATGAGTTTTCCTAGACTCACAGGCGTCTACCCCAAAGAATAAAGGAAATTCTGAGTTAAACGTCCCAGGCCTGAAACTTTGGATTGTATTAAGTACCCTTTGGGGATACTGCTGGGCCAAGACACAGAACTGCTACCCCTCTCTCCATCTGGACAGGAGAAGAGCACTGGCTTTTGGGTTGGGCAGGCAGTAAATCAATGTAGGTTCCAAAATTTTGCAGTGACTGACTTAGGGTTAGAGGAATCCACTCACTATCCTCCTGGGGACGACTGGAGGCTGGAGGTAGTTGGTCAAACTAGATTGGTGTGATAGACAGGAGTCTGAATTAGTATTTCCTCCCTCCTCACTTGAGGCTGTGTATACTTCCTGCTTCGGTGACTCTGGGACTGGCTATGTGATGCGAGTTGGCCACTGGGATGTGAACAGACATGATTGCAGCAGAGATTTTATTTTTATTTTTGAAATTGAAGTAACACTGCATTGTAACATTCTATGTGTCAGGCACGCGTCATTTAAACTCAGCCTCTGTAAATGCTCTATGAAGTTCACTACCAAAGGTCCAATTCTATCCTTTACCATACAACTGATCCTTTTCATTCAGTTTGCCCCTTCCCTTCTGGTAGTGAATAATCATCAGCTAAAAGTTTGTGGGTTTTTTTTTTGTTTGTTTGTTTTATCATCTAATTTACCCATTTGCTTTCTCTATATACCACACAAACTGAAATAGTTTCTTTTTTTCCTGTGTGACTTATTTCACTAAGCATAAAACTCTCTAACTTGGGCCTCCCTGGTGGCGCAGTGGGTTAAGCAACGCACTATGAAGCAAACCACAGTCACTGCAGCACGAGTTCGATCCCTGCTGCTGGCCAGGGAGGGGACCCACATGGCGCGGCAGACCTCTCCTGCTGTGCCCGCTGCTCCCCTCAGCAGTGTGCTTCTGTTGATCTGCCTGTTCTGCTCCCTGCTCTCTGTGATGAATCCTCTCACCCCCCACACCTCTGGCCTGTACCCCAGCTCTTGTATGCATAAATAAATAAATCTTTAAAAAAAAAACTCTCTAACTCCATCATGTTTTTGGAAATAGCAGAATTTCATCTTTTTTATAGCTGAGTAGTATTCCATTATGTATACATCATGACTTTTTTTTATTGTATTTTTAAAATTGAGATAACATTGGTTTATAACAATGCATATGATCCTGAGCTATAATTCATACCTCTTCAGATATATGCCACTACTCCACACCTCCCCCCCCAAAAAAAAAGATCTTCATAACCCTCCACCATATACATCATAGCTTGTTTATTCAATTGTCTGTTGATGGGCACTTAGCTTGTCTCCAGCTCTTGACTTCTGTAGATAGTGCCACAATGAATCCAGGGCTTGAGCAGAAGTTTTAAATATGCTCATGTAGTTCTTTCCTCTACTGCTCCTTTCATTTACAAAGAGAAGAACATACCTGAGATCATTACTGCTCTTTTAGCACAGTCCCTTAAATGTAAATTTTGGACATGTTTAATTTGAGATTGGTTTTAGATCTCTAAGCAGAATTGTGCATGAGTTAGGATTCTGAGGGTTGTTTGACCTAGAAATACAAATTGGAGTCATTGGCAGATACAGGGCATTTTAAACTTTGAGACAGGTGAGTATGGATGGAAATAAGCCTGCTGAGTGAGACTTAGCCTCCTCTAATATTTAGAGGTTAGAAAGAATCAACGAGGAAACAGATGGAATAGGTAGAAAGGCAGGCAGACGACCAGGCCAGTAAGGGCTCTCAGAAGCCAAGCAGAGCAGACAAGGGTTTGGGGCTGGAGAAAATAATTGTGTCCAAAGCTGCTGATAGTAAGATGACATGCAGAATTGGCTGATGGGTCGGAGTCCCTGATAAGAGTAGATTCTCTGTATGTATGGGGCAAATCGCAGGGGCAAAACACAAATAGAGGAGATCCAAGCAAGAATAGTAAGAGAGGCATTTGTAAAGACAGACAATTTTCATCAAAACTTTCCTCAGAAATGGAGAGAAATGGGACTATAGCTGAGGAGGGAAGTGGTATCAAGAGAGAATTTTTAAGCAAGGGGATAAAAAATAATAATTTTAGAGCTGGTAGATTGGTTCAGGAGAGAGAAGAAACAGATGATATGGAAAAGATGGAGAAATGGTGACAGCTGGTTTGCCCATTATAACTGTGAGACAACTGAGTATACAGGCTTTTCACGCAGGGCAGGGCAATGAGCAAGAGGATGGGGGCTCATAGACGTTCTATTGCAGTTGCATCAATTTTTTCAGTGAAACAGGAAGCCAGGTCACTAACAGAACAGAACATGTAGGAGGCAAAGAGGAAAGTATGGCGCAGTGAGGCAGAAGAGTCCAAGAATGAATGGACCAAGGTTGTATAGCTTGTGTGCTGGCTGCCAGTGACTGCTGTGAGCACTTTGTACCTACTAGCAAGTAACACCTGCTGACAGTCCTATGAAGTAATCCTATGAACTTGCCCCACTTATAGATGAGGACTTTGAAGCACAGAGTGGTTAAGAGACTTGTCCAAACTCATACAGCAAGAAAGTGGATGTGCCAGGACTTAAACAGAGTCAGTGTGGCTTCAGGGATGAAATATACCCGAGTTAAACATGCTAGCCTGACATGCAAGTTGGTTAAACAGGATACGGATTGAATACATATGTGGTGTAACCACAGCATATCAGGTACGTGACTAGATGCCTCACAAACCCGTGCAGTCAACCCCATTTGAAGAGGTCCTAGAGTCCCATAGAGATTCAGCTGCTGGTGAAAACCTGCAGAGCTAGGAAATGAGAATACTGAGCCTTGAATTATGTTGTATGATTCCAAAAGCCCCACACCTGGAACGCAATGCCAAAGAACCATTACAACACATGAACGGGCCTACCCAGCTCAAGCAAACTTATTAGTTGAAGACATCAGAACATTTCCTACATCAGCCTGAGGTCACTTGGAAACTTTATCCAGAGCAAATGGAGAATTTGCTGTGTGGTCCTTTATAGCAGGGAGAATTTAAAAATACATAATTTTGGGGGAGTGTTGATTTTCTTACCATTTTCAGATGCTTGATCTATTTGGCAAGGGGGGCTTAAAGTCTTTGGTAGGAGTCTTGAAGTTTTCTTTTTCTTTTAATCGAAGACACCAATATAATACTACAAAAGAAACCCCACTTACATAAGCACTTCCAAAAAACATTTTCTCGAGAAACCGTGCTCATAATGCATCATCTACAGCCACCCACTTCCTCAAATGCAAGGAAGCAGGCAGTTAAAAGAAAAAAAACCAAAAGGCAGCAGTTGTTTTTCGCGACCGTGCCTCAGTGAGGCCTGAGATTCTTTCGAGCAGGAGCTTTGCTTCTCATGACACAGAGCGAAGTCTCTACTGGGATATTTCTGGTAAAACCGAAAGCAAGAAGAGTGGGGTGCACACTTCAGTGACACCGGCCTCTGGGGGACGTGTGTAGAGTGTTGGGGGAAGGGTTTAGGGTGCCATCCTTAAGTGACATATGGATGGACCTTTCATCTGAGAGAAAGGAGACACGTTGGCAAATCAACCTCAAACCCAAGATTGGCCGTGAAGCAACCAAAAAGGGGGAAACACACACTCACAAGCTAGAGGGAAAGGTCGAAAGGGCCAGAAGGGCACCGGTTGTGACAGACGCGCCGTTTCAGCAGCTGCTCACCCGAACCAGAAGCAAAATGTCCCTGAAGTTGCCAAGAAACTGGGATTTCAACTTGAAGGTGGAATCTGGGAAAATAGGTACGGTCAATCTTTTTCTTTTGTCAGTGTGGTTCTTACACTTGAGTGCCCCCCATTTGCATGTTGGCCTGCAGGGAGCATGATCTTAAAATGGGTTTCTTAACAAATCTGGGTTTGGGGAAAATTTTGTATTCAAATTGATATGTTGATTCAATATCCCCAACCCTGAGACGGGGCTCTCTTTCATATGGCGGTCAGAGCGAAATGGAGTTGTCTGGTGTGTGGGATCTGGGGTATTTCAGATGGGCAAAGGCTACCGATCACACACAGAATTGTGAGTTTTTGCTCTCTTTATCATGGAAGGATTGTTTCTCTGTTGTTTGAAAGCTCGTGTATATTTTGAGTAGGCTTTGATAAGAGCACAGGTTTGATTCTTTTAAAATGTTTAAATTGTGAGTAAACCCAAGGTTTTGTGAGTACATTGGGTCCCCAGGCCCCAGTCTTCAGTCTCTGTGGACTCAGGGGGTTCAGGTGGGGAGCAAAGAGTAGACAATGAGGACAAATCAGGAATATGGAGACATTTAAAGGTATAATAATGTCAGTTTTAGCTAAAGGGACAAAATGAAGGGAATTCTTAGCTGAAGGATCAAAAACGAGAGATGCTTTTTAGATTATATTTAGGGACATCAGCATGTGTTCTGAGATAATCTGGCCTTTCATTCCCCTCTCTTCATTGCCTCTCTTTAAAGATGATGGTGGTACATTGGTTGCAATCTGCTATTTAATTGTCATCTTGCATTTCTTTTTTATGGTCTTCTATTATTTTAATTAAATTAGACCGACCACATTAATTTAGGATAAGGCAATTGTGCTGAAAGAGATTCTCTGTTTTATACATATACCCGCACAGTGAGATCACGTTCTTGATAGTAGACACAGCTAAGTGCTCAGGTGTTTCTAATGGCTTGGAAAAGTTTTGCTTGAAACAATGTTTAAACTGGGTTTCTAATGGTGTTTAATGTGCTGTGGTTCATTGTGAAGTTACATAATGCAGTGGTAATTATGTAAATGTGAGAAAAAGTATTTGCAAGAAAGCTGAAAAGAATCAGAGAAGCCATTTGTCTTGGTAACCAGGGAGGATTAGTTAGTAGTTCCTAATCAAAACAGGAATCTTTGCATGTTGAGGTAGTTGTAGAGGACAGGGAATGTGCCTACTTCCAGCAAGAGGTTTTTCTTTCTTTCTTTCTTTTTAAGATTTATTTATTTATGCATACAAGAACTGAGGTATAGGCCAGAGTTGCAGGAGGTGAGAGCATTCACCAGAGAGTGGGGAGCAGAACAGACAGATGGACTGAAACACACTGGTGAGGGGAGCAGCGGGCGAGCCAGGGGAGGTCTGCTGCACCATGTGGGTCCCTTCCTTGTCTGGGGATCGAACTCACTCTGTTGTAACAGGAGATTTTTCTGAGATTGATACCAATGTGCTTGGCTACTGGTCTTTCTATTATGTGTCATGAAGACTCAGGTTGATAAGTGAAACTCCTATGGTTCTTTTCCTCAGAAAGTGTTCTGCTTATATTTTCATGGCTCATTCTGCCCTCTCACCATCTATGTTTGAAAAGGTCCTGTTTAAAAATGGGAAACTTGAGACACTTAATGGTTAAATGATATTTCCAGAAATACAGAAAATTACTGCATTAGAGCTCAGGTCTTCATATACTTAGACTTGGGATTATACTGGGTGGTTTCGTGATCCTTTCAAATCTTTCTTAAATCATGGTCTCCTGGATATCCTGTATCAGAGTGATTGCCAAAAATGTAGATCTCTGGGTAGCATCCTAACTTGTGAAATCAGGTTTTTGAAGGGAGGCCCAAGAATCTGCAATTCTGCAGTACCCAGGCCTCCACCCCACCTGCTGAAAAAGTCCTGCTATACAGACTTCAGAAAAAGTTAGGAAGCCCAAAGAGTTACCATTCATCTAGCACAGAGCATGGTGTTTGGTCTTAGTGGGCCATAATAAATATTTGTTGACCAAATAAATGATTGACTACAAGCAGGTGATATTTATTGTGCAGTATTAGTTAATGAAAAAATAATTACCTAATGAAATACAAATGAACCCTTGTCGGGCTCCCTGCCATTTACAAATTTGTCACTCTGAGATACTGGACTACAGCCAGAATACACTTCATGAATGTCATGTTGATGAAAATTAAGGTCACAAGCCGAGTCTTGTGAGGGGGATGAGTTACTGGCTCAGCCACAGGACCTCCAGTCCCTTCTTTGGCATCCTGTGCTTAGGTGAGATAGTAGGAACTGGCTTAACAGCATAGCAAAAAGTTCACCTCTTTTGAGGATGTGTGGAACTGAGAGTCACCTCAGGGAAGTTAGTTACCCTTAGTTCTCCAGCCTTGACGAGTGAGGAGTAAATCAGGTTTCTTAACCTATTGGTATTGTGTGCTGGATAATTCTTAGTGATGCGAGATGTCCTGAGCCTTATAGGCATTGGCAGCATCCTTGGCCTCTACCAGCTAGACATGGTACAGTGCCCTGTACCATGACCAGTGTGACAACTGGAGATGTTTCCAGACACTGCCAGGTGTCCCTGAGGAGAAGAGTAACATCTTCCCTGGTTGAGAACCACTGGAGTAGATAATCACCAACCAGACATGATGATAAGGTCATTTGGGACTGAAGCCTGAGTATTACCTCATGGTTCACTCTTGAGGTGAATTTTTAAGGACTCTTATTAAGAAATAATTCTGGCATGAAGTGGAGAGGACAGTAGCATAAGGAGGACACCAGAGTTGGTCACTTTCTTGGGAAATAGCAAATAAGACACTGTAAAATAGCTCAGGAAGGGGTCCCATATCTTTTTGGTGAACCTTCAATCTTATGAGCACTTATGAGCACTCCAGCAGGGCTGGAGTGAAAGTGAAAGTCTTTGAGGTGGGTGGGTGGAGGAGCTCTCCACTGTTTTTCCATCTCAGAGAGCTGGGAAGTGCTTGATTGGCTGGCAGTGACCCTGGATCACCCCTATGGCAGGTCTGATTGTGGTGGAGAACATCACCAGGCAAGTCTTCATCTAACCTATGTATTGATCCTGGTAGGGGACAGGGGTTAGAAGCAAACAGACTTGAGGTGGGATCCAAAAGCAGAGAGCTCTTCCTCTGATCCTTTATCAATTTAGTCAAGCAGCTAAAAATCGTGACAGTCTTCCATGATCTTCATGCACTGCTACTTGAATCTTTTCCTCCTTTGAATCACTGTCTTTCTAGCTGATTTGTATGCCCCAGAGAGTAATCTCTGAGGGCATTGTCCTGTTTTGAATGCTGTGCCAGGCCTGGCACCCCCAATACCTGTAGGATGGAGAGGGCCTTGACCACCCAGGGAAAGCCCTCTTCTGCCCCATGGTTTGGGAGTGTTTAGTTGGAGTGTTTAGTTGGGAGTGTTTAGTCGCTGGGTGAATTTCAGAACTTCCCATATTGTATCTAGTTGCAGACCCATCTTACCTTTTTCTCAGTTCCCCCTAAACCAAAATAGGGGGAACAGGCCCTAGAGAGAGTATGACTGAGATACATAATGAAAGTGACTATGGACGGTAGTTATTTGCAGTTGCTCTTCCCTCTGAAATTTAATGTCAAAAAACTTATTCAGAAGCAAAAATTCATTATTCTGGTCTCCCAAACTGTAAAGTGAATGATGACAACAATGGAGCCCACTAGATATTTTTCCATTTGATAAATCATTGTTTGTCTGCTATAGGGTATAGTTCTGCCTTTAGAAAATCAGAGTAGCACATAGATGTGTTATTCTTCAAAAGTATTTCCCAGGTTTTTCTACAATGAAACAAGTATTGACTGTGTAATGAAAAATACCCAACCCTAAAATCCAAACGATGCATGAAGACAGTGGTGAGGCCTGAAGGCCCAAGGTCATGCAGGCAGCTCGTGCTCTTTGGGATTCAGCAGCCAGCCACAAAGTCCTCCTCTGGTTGGAGATACTCCAACAAGTTCCCACATTGGTCATCTGTAGTTTTCTGGATCTTTCATCCCAGGATATAGGGCTCTTCAGGAAGAGCTACATGGTCCCACAGTGTCCAGAACAGCATGAGCATATTTCTTATCTGAACACTAGTCATTGGTTCCCTGGGCTGGGAATCTGGAGACCATGCAGCTCAGGTGCTGATCTTCTCAGCTGGTGTTCAAATTTGGTGGACACTTTTCTACCACTCCCTGCCAAGTTTATAATGGTCCTCATGGCACCAGTCCGTATTCTGGACCCACCATCTTCTGTTTGCTTGGGAAAGTGTTGGTGCTGCCGAAGTAGCTCTGAGTCCCTGATGGATAACGTTTCACATGCCTGCAGGCGGAGGCAGAGGCAGATCTTCCTCAATCAGTGAGTACTGACACCAGGGCGGGGCTTTCCAGGGCTCAGAACTGTCTTTATTCCTTATAAGAGAAAATCGGTCCCTATGTTGTCATTGCCCTCTATGTAGGCACACATTCAATTTCTTTACACAAGGGACACGTCTCCTCCAGGTAAAAGGCCTCCTGTGGCTGCTTGGTGAACAGTGGCCAATGTCCTATCTGCGTTTTCCACACATTAGCAGGGGATCAACCTGAGTGGTAAATGGAAGTAAAAGTCTTGTTTTTACCTCACTCATGCACAGTCCATCCCTGCAGATGGGAGGCAAAGCTGACTTAAACTGTGGACTTTGCACCGGATTGGGAGCCAAGGGCACTTGGATTGGTAGAGGTGGTGAGCTCAGCAGCTCTCAAGGCACAAATCTCTGAAAATGGATCTAGAGGAAGATGCCTCTGGTGTGGTCTACGTAGACAAAAATACAATCCTATTGGGGTGGGGCTGGGTTATCATAGCTCATCACGCATCTGCACAGAGCAGCCGGTGGGAGAACTCTGTGGGGACTCTGCCTGTCCCCTTCAGAGGTGAGCGTGGTCTTTCGACTGAGGAAAGTCCATTGTGGGGGTGTTGGAAAGACCCTGGGACTAACTGAGAAGAATAAGCTATGATAATGTGTCAGATACAAGACAACTTGAGAGAAAAGAAGTGTAACCTCTCCTGAGGCAGCCCCACAGTTGGCTGGCTGTGTATGAGAACAGGAAGGGTGTGAAGAATCGCAGCAAACCTCTGGCAGTGGTCACAGCGATTGAGTTCAAACAACACCTGTGGGGAGCCAGCAGCACCACGGGGGAGGGCCTGCAGCACAGGCCACCCAGAGAGATTTTGTCCAGGGGCAGCATGTCATCTGTAGCATCCTTAGATAGCAAATGAGATGCGAAAGTTACAAAGAGAGGTCATTTACATTTCTTGTCTTTTGCTTTATGCATCACGATTTTTCTACCCCAACACTTATTTTTCCTCTAAAAGCTTTCTAAAAAACAAAACTCATTTTTTAAAAAGATTTATTTATTTTTGCATACAAGAGCTGGGGTGCAGGCCAGAGGTGCAGAGTGGTGAGAGGATTCACCAGAGACAGAGTGGGGAGCAGAACAGGCAGATGATCTGAAATACACCACTGAAGGGAACAGTGGGTGAGACAAGAGGTCTACTGTACCTCCAAAACTCATTTTTAAGAAGAAATTATGCCCGTGGGCCAAGTACAAATACAGCCCTGCTCCCTGCCTCTGCGGGGCTTGCATCTGGTGGGCTCAGACAAGGACACGACTCCAAACACCTAGATGAGTCCTGGAGGACAAGGGCTGTGGGAGCCATAGCAGGCGCCCAGGAATGGGGCCCCATCTGTCTGTCCCCATCACCACCACTCCTTTTCTTTAAGACACAGATGGACATGTCCTCAGTGAGTCCTTGGCTTACATCCCTCGCATGTGGTTTTCCTGTACATCATCTGTGTTTGGAAAAGGAGATGGTTTATCATTTTGTATAGTTCCTCCTGGTGAAGGGATTAAAGTGAAAGCACTTATGACCTGGTCCTGCTCATCAGCCCACGTGGCTCCTGCTTCCATAAGTGCAGGCACACGCGCGTAAACACGCACAAGCGCTCTCTCACCCACACACACGCACACACATCTTCTTCTGTTCACTTCTCCTTCCTATCTACCTGGAGCCCTCTCTGGTCAGGGTTCCTGTATTTCATGCTTCAGTTGCAGCTTGGATAGCTTGTCCTCCAGCAGTCCTAAGTCTGAGGTTGACTGGAACGAGAGTATAATAACCCTTTACCAAACCATCTAAACAGAGAGGCTGTTAGCGCTTGAGCTCAATGAAGTTCAGGTGCGCTCAGTGAAAGCTCCTGAACATGAATGATATGGGTCAATTGTGGACATCGATCACTCAGTCTTGAAGCAAAGAAATCTGTTCTTAATCAGTAATGTGCAGCATCAGTGCTGTACGCCCTCCTTGGGGAGAATACACACAAACTCCCACAAAAAGTGGCATCAGGAGAAGATGGTCTGTGAGATGAGTTGCCCATTGACTTTTCCTTTATTTAAAAAAAATTATTTATTTATCCATACAAGAGCTGGGGTGCAGGCCAGAGGTGCGGGAGGTGAAAGGATTCACCAGAGACAGAGTGGGGTTCAAAACAGGCAGATCAATCAAAATACATTGCTGAGGGGAGCAGCGGGTGAGGCAGGAGAGGTCTGCTATGCCATGTGTGTCCCCTGCCTGGCCGGCATTGAACTTGCGCTGCTGTACAGCGGATGCTTCACAGTGTGGTGCTCAACCCGCTGCACCACCCATTGACTTTTCTTGATAGGAGTGTAAAAAGCAGAAGGATGTGAGACTGAAATGGATGTATGGGCTTGGGCCCCTTCTGAAAATTTGCAGTGGATCACAGGGCAAGTTGTTTAAGGGTAAGATTAACAGCACATATATTGAGAGGAATAAAACAGTTTTTATTTACATAATATGTATATATGTGTACTCAGTAAAACACCTGTTTCCTTTTTTTCATAAATAATTTCATTTCCAACCTCAGATCAATCTAGCAATTGTACTCAGACTACATTATTTTGGTCCCCCCATAGAATGGCTCACTGAATTGTCCCTTACTGTTTTACCCTGTTACAGCAAGTAATGCTTTAATGAAAGCGTCTCCTGATTGTGTTGTAATATGAGAACAAGGTATACACAATGCCAGTGAGTCCTATGTGTAACTCTCTATGAAAAAAAAATTGGAGGATTCAGTGCTCAGAAAAACTGTCTCCTTTGAGGGACTGGCATGCTTTCTCTTTTCTGATAACATAGTTGTGTCACATACTGGGCTTCTCTTTTTGTTTTGGCTGCTAGGATGCTCAGAGCTAAATTGTAGCTCTATCACAGCAACTTTACTCATTCTATGAGCACACAGTTTCCTTTTGTCTTTGAAAAAAATGCATGTGTTCCCTGAAAGTGAGTTTTCTATTTCAATATAATAAAGGTCCCTTTAATTCTTTTCTTTTAAGAAGAGAGTGCAAGTATCTGTAGTATATTAATAAACAACTTCTTAGATAGCCAATGGGTAAATATCATACTTAGTAGGAAGAACTGAGCATTACAATTTTTCTGAAAATGGTGTTCCGAGTGCTAAAAATCAGTCCTTTTAAACTCATAAGTAAAAACACAATTCTATGACCAAGCACATGTTTTTCCTAGAGTTACATAAGATGATATGATGTTAGTACATGGAGGCTGGTCATGTGTATTTTCATTCATTTATTCATAAAACATTTATTTGCTTCCTTTATATAATAGGTCCTTCTTAAGGAGCATTCTCAATGTTGTGTTTTTCACGCTGAAAGCACACTCTCACCCACCTTTCTATCTTGTTTTTAAAGAGGGGGGTTTTCACTGTAGATGCCAGTATAAGGTCTCCATAAGCTGTGAGATGTCCATCACCAGGACTGACAGACACAGTCTGTCACTGCTTCCTACTTACAACTTACACTCTTTACCCTCCCTGCACCTCAAATGTGTGTACACTGATCTTAGTTCCAAATAAGGCTGATGATTGTCCACTACTGGAGTCCCGGCCATTTGTACGCTTCCTTGTTACTCTGGGAGTTTCAAACTGAAAGAGGAAGTGCTATAGTATGAAGTGTCTGAGGCTGATATAGAATAATGTTTAATATTTTAAAATTAATACATATCTTATGAAAAGATTATTTTGACAGAGTCTGAATGAGCCAGCTATGAATAGTACTGTAGTTAGAAAACTATTTTTGGAGTTAGATTGCTTAAATTTGAATCCCATATCACTAATTACTGGCTATGTCTCCTTGGTCCTCAGTTTCTTTGTCTGTAAAATGGGCATAATCATAGTGTTAACCATGTGGTTATTGGCAGGAGCAAAAGAGCTGGTCTTTGTAAAATCCTTAGCACTATAGCACACACTGTTATGAGCTTCATAAAGTTCTCATCATCATCCTGGGCATTATTACAAAGTATGTCTGATAGCAACACCTTCCAACTAAGTCAACTGGTGAAACTCGTAGCTGGAAGTGCTTGAGGATTGGTTGTCTTGGTCAAGTTTAGCTCTTCTTTCTTTCCTTTAGACACGTGGCCATTATGGTATCTGCTGACTCTCTTTCCCGCCGAGTGTCAGTCATAGTCCACATCTGGTCTGTAGTTGACAAACCATGTCTAATTTCTTACTCCTCAGATCTCTAAACTCTGAGCAGCCCTTAGTTTTATCAATTATGCTCACATAGCCATGTAGGTTTTCTTTTTTCCCCTTTTCTTCTCATTTTTCCCATTGGTTGCATTTCTTTCCTAACTCAGTGACGTGTCCAAGTTGTGACTTTCCAGTAAGGGTAATTAGATTCTGGTAAGTATCCTGCAGGATGTTTCTAGTAGAAATGTCAGTGTCTCCATGTGATGTGAGGGGTGGTTTCTCAAACTTCTCTTACTTTGCACTGAAGAAGAATGTCTCCGAGTGGTGCACTGCCTGGAAGACCCTCCTTCATTATTCAGGAGCCACTTCTTCTGGAGTCACTAACATCTCCCACTGTCATGTGGACCTTTGGCTTCTGAAGTGAGCTTGCAGGTTATTTGTTTGGGTCTCACTGGGACCAACGCCTTGTGGGCTACAACCTGTCACCATGTGGGCTACAACAGCAACAGACTCACTTTCAGGTTTACTGGAAGCATCCTGTACGTGACCTACTGTTCATCCTCAGCTCATTCTTATTCAATATAAATGTGAAGAGACAGCAGAACCTTCTAGATGAGGCTCACATCTTCCTTGCTCTCAATTCTGCTGTACCAAGTTTCTTGTATGTGCATACTTCCCCTCTGACTATCCTGCATTTTGTTCTGTACTGTTGGTCAATTAGGAGCCTTAAGCCCATTTTGCTCATCGTACACACAAATCAGAGTTAAAATGATAACAGCACAGTTGTCAACCCCAGTCCATTCTCAGGCAGCAACTTTATGAACAATCCTGAGACCAACCTGCTTTCTCTTCATTTTGGCACCAGGCTCCCTCGAAGTCATTTTAAGTTATCTTATCAGCTAAGGTGAACTCTTCCCAGAATAACTGGGAACTTGGGGGTTCCTGGGATATGAGACTCTCAGTATAAAAACCAGGAAAGTCACTCTGGTCCTAATGCTTTGTATCTGAGAAAAAGGTATTTTAAGAAAATAAGACCATCATAGTGAGTAGTGCCTTGTACACTTCTTGAATTGGATTTCCAGTAAGGTCATATGGTTTAGTTTAAAAGTAAAATTATGGGAAACTTCTGTAAACCCTAAATTGTTGTTTTTTCTCTACTAGCCACGGTTAGAAGTTATTCCATATTCTAATCAACCCAAATGCCCCAAAATAGACAATTGGATCAAGAAGATGTGGTATATATACACAATGGACTATTCAGCAATCAAAAAAGATAAACTAGAGCCATTCATAGAAACATGGATGGAGATTGAAGGGATTATACTCAGTGAAAAAGTCAGAAGGAAAAAGAAAAATACGGGTGGTCTCACTTGTAGGAGGAATACAGGCGATCGAGGAAACAAAAATAATAACATAAAAAAATAAACAGACAACTACAAATCACAGACATTCTGCAGGGAAGAGGGAGGGATTGGGATCAAGGCAGGAACAGGAAGAGCACAAGGGACTATGGTGATGGTGCATGGGTGAATTGATGGTGGGAATTCTATGAGGACTACCTCTAGAAAAGAAAGCAAACATTGTAAGAAAAAATAAATAAAAATTAAAATAACGATAAAAATAAATAACAAATAAATAAAAGCACACATTTGAAACAGAAAATAAAATAAGATATCACAAAAAAAGCAGTTATTCCTTGGTCTTTCTTCCACTTGTCTGACTCTGCCAACCTAGCTTCCTCCATCGGCTGTTGTGAAACTTTTATTTTATTTTGCTGTTATTATCTGTGGAAAGCTCGTGAGCCACACCTGTTGGTCATGTGGCAGAGTACTTCTTTCCAGAATCACAAAAAATCCTGCCCTTGTGGAATATATATCTTGTCCCAAAGCATTTCATTTTACTTTCTGAATTTTTTCAACTCACCCTCCTTCACCTTCATATGGCCACCAGCTGGAAACTCCCCTGAATTGCCCAAGCAGGATTAGTCTTCCCTTCGTCTGTGAATCTTAACACTTTTCTTATTTTTTTTTCTATCCTGGTTGACACATATTTATCGAACACCTCCTATGCTTAGCATGAAGACGATAAAAAAAAATCTTGATCTCAAGTTGCTCACATTCTCATTGGAGAGCTAGGTACTGAGAGCTAAGTAGGACTCTCCCCGTAGAAGTTCAATAAGCGACATAACTGCAACTGTGACATTTAAAAAGATGACACGGTACTTGTTTTGTAACTAAAGTTTTCCTGGCCCCAGTGGAAGCCATAGCCCCTAAGTAGCTACAAGGGATAAGATTTTGCTTCATCCAAGTCAGTATTTCCTTCTCAAAAAACCCACAAAGCATTTTCAATTTCAGATTGCTATTCTGACTAAGCACCAGTAGAGGGCGGCGTCAGTCAGTGTAGTTGCAGTTCTACACCTAAATTAGGCCAGTTTCCAATGTTTCCCTCAGAAAGCCCTGTACTTAACCAAGTTTCAATAAACACAGTTATCTTCATATATCAACCTCTGTGGCCTGAGATACCCAGAATTATAATTACAGATACTGATAATTTAGTCACCTTTGTTTCTTCACGGACAAAAATTGAGGTTCCAGATGAAGAAAACATATAAAACAACTCTTATCTAAGAAGCTGGATCTGACTGTTATGTTTGTAGTGTGGGTGTGTGTGTGTGTATGTGTGGTGAGTAACCTTAGAAAAGCAGTCCTGGAGTTCAGATAAACCAGGATTCGATTGCTAGCTCAGCCTTTTAGCACCAACTGGACTTTGAAAAAGTCGCCTTAATCTGTGCCTCAGTTTTCTCATCTGAAAAATAGGAGCAATAATTCTGCCCACTTTACAGGTTGTTCTATACAATCAAATAATGTGTGTGGGAATAATTTAGCACTGTGTCTGGCAATAAATTATTGTTGTTTTTTATTAGTTATATTTCTCTTTGGATGACCTCATCTCTGGTAATTCTGCCTAGCGGGTCAGCTGCTCATAGTCAAAAGGAAACCGTATCTTCCCTATATCATATCATTTCTGAAATCTGACTTTCAGTCTTCCCACCCTGTGATCAGCACATCCTATGTGCCAGCCCACCTGCTATAGAAATTTTGATTTTTCCTGAGCTGCATTTCCATTGGTTTAACCACTTTTTTGGTATCAATCATCCCATTACATCCTCCTTATCATAGATTCCTAATTCTGGCAATGCAGAACCACTAAATCATCTGCCCCTCTTTTCCCACTGTCATAACCATCTGGAGAGCCCATAATCCTCTTTGAACTCAGCCATCCACCTTGTTGATAGCTGAACAACTGACTCTCCTTGGGGATATCAGACCCTGAGCTGCCTGGACTTAATGTTTCTGAAAGCCATCTCAGCTGGGCATTCGACAGAGCCATACCAGTCTGCAACATACACCTACCTAGCAATTTACTTTCCTTTTCCCTAAAACTTTTCTCTCCTTAAGCTTTAACACCTCTGTCTGCCATCACTCTCATTTTTATATTTCAGAGAAAAATATGTGCAACTGAATGATGCAAAATATGCTTATGATTTTCCTCCCACCGAATACTTCTATCTACTCACATCTACACCTCCAGAATTACTCTTACTAATTCTCTATATAGGAATTAGCACTGGGCCACAGGGCTCCAGCCAGAGGTTTATATCTTAGGGAATCCTATTATGGTCTTGCTCTGGCTGTTTCTCTCCTCACAGCACCAGATATCTGGTCGAGGAGATGTGCCCACCAGTGGCTGTGCCCTGCTTGCCTTCTAGACCCTTTAGGATTATGAAATGCCGTAGTGGCAGGAAAGGTGGCACTGGGCAGGTTCGGGATGGTTCTGGGCAGACGGGTCAAGGAAGGGAGTCTTGAAGCCCTCGGTGGCTTTTCATGCTTTTATTAGTAGAGGTGGCCAGGGACATGGCAGGCATGGGTGTCGGGGGCCGGGAGGCTGGCAGGCCTCCCAGCCCCCAGCGCATCTCACCCTCTTGGCTGCTATGCTGCTGCTTTCACTGCTGCTCATTTGTCCTGTTGTTCCTGGCGTCCTCATGACATGGCCCATTTAAGGCCGTGTCAAACTCAGGTGCGCCCACTTGCGCATGCCCACCCTGGAATGCTCGCAGCACCGCAGGTGTCCATCATCACAGTGGTGGGAGGGTGGAAAGACCTGATTGTTCTCTGACCCTACAATGCCCTACACAGATGGCCAGAGATGTTTCAGGGTCTGCTTGTGTATTTCCCTGTGTCCTCTTAATGGCTGTCCCATGGATGTCTGAACAGAACTTGTGTGTCTGGACTGGAGTGTACACATTGTGTGAGGTTCCTCATTGTAAGAAATGGAGTTGGGGTGGTTAGAGCAGGGTGTGTGAGACAGAAGTCACCATTTCTCTTCTTGCCATGGGTTTGCAAATGTGGTGCACCTGGTTACTCCACATTCTGCAGTAAATGCAATTACATATAGGTATAAACCGAGTGACCAGACAGGCAGCAAACTTTAGGATCTGCTGCCAAGACATGCATTTCACCTGCTCTAAGCATGAATTGGAGTAGCCTAGAAGCATTTATTTTGAGAATATAGTAGGTTCCACAAATTATAGACCACTTTTCTTTCCATGTTTTTCACCTGTGTGGTGTCCCATTCCATCCCCAAAGAGATTAAGGAACATCCATCCTCATCCAGAGTCAGAAAGAGTGTAGAACTCACCTCACTCAGTGATCCAGGGGTGATGGTCTAATTCTAACCAGACTTCTCATTTCCCATTCAAGTCTCACTACTGGTTTAGAGTCTGAATAGAAATGGGAGAAGAATAGGAAGAGCCAGGAAGAACTCAGGTGTATAAATCAGGCCCCCAATGTTAAAGGTGAAAAGAAAAAGTGGAGGATACCCAAAATTAATGAATGTGGTTAAAAACAAAATGGATGTTTAGTACATTCTGGAAGATGGTATGGGCTTACTATTCTCTTCTCTTCCTTTTCTCATGCCCCACCCTCTTTCCTTTCTGTTCCAGATATTTCCCGTGAAACTCATGCTTATACATAGAATACCTAACTAACATCTGCATCACGACAACATTCAGTGTCCTTACCTTTGTGTGCATGGACTGGCCTCACAAATCCCATAGCCCTACTGAAACTGCAGTATTCTCAAACATGTAGATTCTCAAAGGGGCCTGTAATCTTACAAAGGTTAAAATCACTACCTAATATTTTCCCATATAGAAAAACCCCTCAGTGAGTAATCCATGATAATTAGCCCAAATATAAAGGGATGGGCAAATGACTTGTCTTTTGTCCTTCACAAAGGCATTTTCTGAATGGTGTGTGTAAAACAATGTGCAGGAAAAGCGAGAGATGGATGGGATTCTATCACCTGGGGTCTCTGTCCTCAGTCTTTTACTGTCCAAGTCTTCTTGGCCTGTGCCAGTAAGAGCATGACAATAACTGGGAAATTCATGGAATTGCTTTTTTTTTAAGTATACGTTTTACATCACTGTTCCTTTTTGTACAATGTTGAGGCAGAACAGTCAGCTCTGGCCAGCCACCTTGTACATCCTGTTACTTGATGTGTAAACAGAAGCTGACTATGGACACTAGATGATAGCAAACTCAGCCCAGGCTGGGATGTGTGGGTGGTGCAACCTGCCTTCTGGGGCTACCTGCTGGCAAGCTGGGCAGGTTCATGGAGGGCCACCTTTATTAGCTTCAAAATAACATGATCATGTGTAGTAAGCAATTGAATTTTGGACCCTATTTACTATGTTGGTTCAGGGCCTTATTGTAATTTTTATCTTGTCATTTGGTCCTTACATCATAAAAGACCAGTAACAGAATTATCTCCTACGTTCTGACAGCTCTAAGGGTAAAATTTGAGAATGCCATAAATAAGCACAACGTGCAGCAGTTCATGAAATCAGCTGTGCAAATTGTGGAACATAAGCTAAGGTCACATGTGTTTGGTGGCGGTATAAAAATTTCAAACTGTTCTTTAAAATAAAAAGAAAGAGTAAGTATTCCATTTCAGGGAGAGAACTGCAGTTTCTACTTCCAAGTGATGTGGGGTCCACTTATTTATTTAATGTGGGTTTTAGAGACTAGGTGCCTCTATTATCACTTTACTGATAAATGTCATCAGCCTCTTGGGGCTCTTTTCCCAACTCCTCCCTCAGAGGGTTTCCAACCCAGGGTGGCGATATGCTTGACCTTTGTAACCCTACCCCTGGGACAGAGCTGACTGGAGCGGATGACAACTGAGTGGAGTTGTATCTATCTCAGTTTCTCTCAATGTGAGATTCGGGAAGACTGACATTTGGAAATGAGCTCTGCAAATCGTCATAGGGTACCAGAAGAAAGGCCCTTAACTCTGCTAAGAACTCAAGACCTGCACAATCTGACTTGATTTCTACTCTTCTTTAGCTACTTTATAAAATTTCCTTGGACTTTAGGACATGTTTTATCTAAAAATTTAAATATTTATGCAAACACATAGTTTAAATATATAGGCACATACAAATATACACATATTGTGTCTATATTAATATCATAGTTTCTCAATCTCAACACTTTTGCCTTTTGGGGTCAGAAAATTCTTTGTTGTTGGGAGCTGTCCTGGACAATCTCTCGATTTTATCCACTTGATAGCAGTGGCAGCACTACCAGCTGTGACAAATAAAAATGTCTCTAGAGATGGCCAAACATTGCCAGAAGTCCCTTGGAGGGAAAAAACTCCCCCAACTGAGAACCACTCATCCGTTTATCATCTGTCTATAAATCCATCCATCCATCCATATATCTATATTTTCTCTTTATTAAATTACCTTATTCAGCATCTGTTTCTTGCAATCAAAAATAATTGTTCACTAAGACAAATATGAACATGGCAAGTTACAGCAGAACCAGGACTGAATATTAAGTGTCTTGAATAAAACCCGTAGGACTTTCTGGGACTACTTTCTACAAGAGAGCTCTTTTGCAGAGTCTCAATCCCACTAACTCACCAACACTGTACTATCTTAATACTGAAACCCAGTCCTGCTGGAATTAAGATTGTTTTTGTGGGAGGAAACCCCACTGACTACATTCCTTTATTTGTTGGGAACACCAAATTAGGCACTTGGGTGAGGATCATGGACTTTCTTGACATAAATGTGGGTTTACTGCTGGGGACAGCATAGTCATGGCCTTCCCTGCCCCCAAGAGTGGGACAGGCTAAATGAAGGGGCACCATCCACTGCTCTGGACTCCTGGGCCCTTATGATCTAGGGAGACTTAGCTTGCTACGTTGGTCTTTCCAACATCCCATGTTTTTTGATGCCAATACCACTCACCTTACCCAAGTCTCATGGGATGGCATATATAATATATTTGCTTTTCATTCAGCACTTGAATTAATTTGAAAACATTTACAGTTCGGGAGGAGGAGAGAATGTCAGACAGTTCTGTGTAACAAACATGCAACAAATGTGAACAGATGAAAAAACTTGAAATTGGCATCCATTAAATGCACTCGTCTGAACTGCAGTTATACGAGTTTAGACAAATACAGTCACATGACAGCCACTGCACTCGAGACATGGAATAGTTCCATCACTCTAAAGCCTTCCCTCCTGCCATCAACTTTAGCTAACACTTCTTTGCCTACCCTGACCTTGGACAACCACTCCATTCATCTGTTCTTCATCCCTAGAGTTTTGCTTTTTCCAAAATGTCATATAAATGGAGTCAGACAGTCTGGAGCCTTTGGAATTTAATTTCTTTTCTTCAGCATAATGCATTTACCACTCACCCACATTACTGCTTGCATACATGGTTTTGTCCTTCTTGTTCCTTTGCTTGGATGTAGCCACTGGCCAGTTGAAAGATATTGGGATTGCTTCTAGCTTTTGGAGATTTAGAATAAGCTGCTATAAAAAATACCTTCTTGTAGATTTTGGTGTAAACATAAGATCCCAGTTCTTTTAGGTAAATTTTGAGTAGTGGAACTCTTAGGTCCTACGCGAAAGGATGTTTAACTTTGTAAGAACTATCAGACTGTTTTCCAAAGTGGTTGTACTCCATTTTTTATTCTCACCAGCCATGAGTGAAGGTTTTAGTTACTTCCCATCCTTATCAGACCTTGATACTATTCATTTTCAATTTTTATTTTCAACATTCTAATATGTTTGTTGTAGTTACACATTGTGGCTTTATATTTTCCTAATGACCAGTGATGTTTAGCACCTTGATGAGGTGTCTACTTCAAAGTTTGCCCATTGTAAAAATTGATCTGTTTATTTTCCTATTGTTTAATATATAATTCCTTTGTTAGATGATTTACAAATATTTTCTCCCCATCTATGACCTGTTTTTCATTCTCCCAGTGCCTTTCATAGAGGAAAATGTTTTAATTTCCATGAAGCCCAATACCCATGCTTTAGTTCATAGATTGCATTTTTGGTGTCAAGTTGATTTTGATAATCTTAATTCTGTAGATGTCAAATATGTTTATAAATATTATAGGCCCTGATTTTCTCATTCGACTCCTGACTATAATGGTTTTGAAACATTCTCTTTTGTTTTTCCTCTCCAGCATTGCACACATGAGCACACCCACACACTCAAGCACTGGGAACACAGATTTCCTGTGTCACTTGAGCCTTTAGCCCTTCCTCTCCGGGCCTCCTCCCAAAGATCACAAAAGTCATTTTTTTTTTCTAAAATATGTTTTATCTTGTAGGGAAAGTGTCACAAGATTGGAACGGTCAGTTCTATTTTAATGTCATTCTGGATTCTCTTTCTCCAAATTTTGCAAGTAGAAATGGCATTCTAGGAATTCATCCCCTTAAAAAATACCATTCCTGGTAAAACAGGACTCATGCTATATATATCAATGGAATTTAATGTTCAAGCCAATTAATTAGCTATGTTTGTTTACTTGTATTTGGAAACATCTCCCCACTTATTCAAAGGAGCAGATGTTTTTGTGGACAGTGCTAAGTCCGAGTTCCCACTTCTCTTAGGTCTGACTCAAAGTCAGCCTTTTTCAGAGTCGATATATAAGGGGAAGAGCAGAGTAAAGAGTTGAAGGAGAAACATTCTTGAATATATGCAGTAAATCCTTTCTTCTGTTTTGTAAATTCCACATTAAAAAGGTACTACTACTTTTCTAAATGGATTCCATGCCGGTGTATTATAAGACGTGTTTACTTGTTTTATGTTTGATGAGTCTCCATTTAGAGTATATATAGAGTTTTACAAAATTTCCCTTTAAAAGAAAACCCAGCCCAATATTACAAGTCATTTTTCACCTTATGCTAAGTAAAAATAAGTCAGAAGGAAAAAGGTAAATATTGGATGGTTTCATTTATATGCAGAATATAGAGAAATCAAATAGAGATCTGGAAAAAGATAAAACTTGCAAGCTGACCATAGATCTGAGGCATAGAGCAGGGGAGGGGGAACCAGGGAAGCAAAAACAAGTGAGGAAGAGCACAAGGGACTATGCTATGATGGATCATGGGTGCTGTGGTGGTGGGAGAACTATAGGGACTACACCTGAGGGGAGAAACCACATACTGTCCAAAAGTTAACACGTAAGAAAAACAAATTCCTATCCTATAAGTGGTTCCAGCCAGAGGTACTGGGAATTGGGAGTGAATCCTGCCATCATGGTGTCAGTCACTGTCCCCCGCTCTTGGTTTTTTTCCTTCCACTTCCTGTTAGTCCATCTGACTTCCTGCTTCTTCAACTTCTGTGCCCATGACTTCAATGTCTAGCTCAGCCTTTAGTGGCCAACAGCTGAAAGCAATCACATGATGAAGAAAAAAAGAGAAAGCAGAATGATGTTTTTTCACCTCGTCTATGGGCAACAAGAGACTTGGTGTAGAGGCTGTGGAACTGCCTAGGGATGAGCAGCCACAAAGAGACACAACAGTCAAGGAAGCTCAGCCCAGATAAAGATGTCAGAGTGGCTCTCAGAGACATAAAAAAAAAAAAAAATTCGAACATTTTTGTGAGGACCTTGGGTGATAAAAGAGAATTCTACTAAAAGTTTTGTTTTTAGACAGCTGATAAAGTTTGAAAGCTTTGATGAGGTAACAGCAAGATGTCGGTGGCAAAGTCTCATCAAGTGCAATGAGGCAGAGGCTGAAATTGATAGATTTGCTGATAAGTGAGAATTTTTATGAAAAATTAAAATTTCAGTAATTTTCCACAAAAATCGGTAGCTCTAAACAAGACATTGACATTGATTTCTATTGAATTAAATTTCATGAATTTTAGAATGATTTCTTTCGTTGAATCCTAAAAATTTTATTTTAGCACAATTGCAAAATGTCACAGCAATGGAAGTTTACACACTTTCCACACCCCTCAATTTTATGTTACAGTAGAAGTATCAGAGATCTTCTGCTTTTGTTTTGTTTCTGACATGATTTACTGGTATATCATCATTTTTTATCATACAGCTAAAGCACCAAACACTTTCTTGGCTTGATTCCTAAGATGTATGATTGTTCCAGTTTTTAGTAGTTGGAATTTCAGGAACATAGAGCCATCTCTTAGTGCTCCTGTTGGTTTGAGATGAACATTATTTACCATCAAAGAAAGTATTCTTCTACTCTTGACAATATGTTTTCTAGTAATAATCAGTATTGAATGCTATCAAAAGTAAGTTCACAATCTTTTGAAAACATATGACTTTTTAGTTTTTTTGCAACTATAGATGGGATAATTCATTTAATAGTTACTTAATTTTGAAATATCATTGTATTCCTGGAATATTCTCAGTATTTGGCTACCTAAATGAAAAAACAAGCATATCTCTAACATTTGTGGAGTTTACAGTCTCTATAAAATTATATTTATAAAATGTTTTAGGCATTTTTCCTTACTTTTGGATGTAGAGACACTTTTGCTCATTCCACTATGGGTTTTCCATTTGTGTGTTCAGCAATTAAATATATGTAGTTCATGGTCTTTCTTTTTACAACTTCATCGAGGCAAATTTATATGCCATGAAGTTGTAACTATACAACTCAATGACTTTTTAGTATATTTATAATTGTATAGAAATCACCACAATCCAGCTTTGGAATACTATTATCACCCCAGAAAATATTCATGCCCATTTGCAGTCAATCCCTTCTCCAACATTCAGCCCCAAGCAACCACTGATCTGCTTTCTCTCTTCTAGCATTGCCATTTCTGGGTATTTCTTATGTATGGACTTGTAACATACTGTGTTTTGCATTCGGTTTCTTTCACTTAGTATAATGCGTTTGCGATTCATCACATTATGTGGTGTGTATTCGTTCTTTTTTATTTTGGAGTAGTGCTGCAAGGTGGGCTGGCCTGCATTTTTGGATTCTTGGATGTTTCTGGTTTGGACAGTATGAATTATTCTTCTGGGACTATCTCCATACAGGCAATTTTGTGGGTGTATGCTTTTACTTCTCATGAGGAGATTCTTAGGAGTGGAATATCTATATGTGATATGGTAAACTCATGTGTCCCTTTTAAAGAAGCATCAGTTTAAGCAAGGAACTTTTCTCTTTTCTCTTTGTAGAAGCCTCAGGTTAGTTTAAAAAGTGCCTTTAATTTACTGGCACCGTGAACTGGTTCAGAATCCAGCAAGACAAAGCCACTATTTTTATCTATCTATCTATCTATCTATTTATCTATCTATCTATCTATCTATCTATCTATCTATCTATCTATCTATCTATCTATCTATCTATCTATCTGTCTGTCTGTCTGTCTGTCTGTCTGTCTGTCTGTCTGTCTGTCTGTCTGTCTGTCTGTCTGTCTGTCTATCATTTATCTATTTATTCTATTTATTTATTTATTTGGTCTGGCCTGTGCACGCGGGAAGGCACATGCTGCAGCCAGGCTGGTGCTCTGGGAGCACTACCAGAGGTGGCTGAAGGTCTCTATCTGTTCCCTGCCTCGGCACTGCTGCTCCTTTCCAGGGGCTGTTGATGCAGGCTCTGCTGGCCCTGCTTCGTCCTTGCTTTCATCCCAACAGACGCTGGATTGTGGACTGGGATCTCTTTTCTCAGTTCAGCTCTGCTTATCCCACATTTTACAGAAATCCACCTCCCCATTACAACAGCAGGCAGTAAGCATCCTTCTTTACTTTTACTTTCATTTCACATTTCCCCTTATTACTGCTGAAATAATTCTTTGCTTATTTCAGTGGAAATTTGGAAATGGGGTTGTTACCCCATCAGGTCAAACCACCAGGGATTCTTCCTGGGCTCCCTCAAATTACCTCTCATGGTCCCCAGACATTCCTTCTGCCCTTTGTCCCAAGCCTGCCTCTTTTTACTCTGAAGAATATATTGAATTTCTGTGGCTTCTGTGATGACTGAATGACAGGTCCAGGCCACACTGATCCTACTCCTGCTTCTTTCTTCTTTAAACTGTTTTGGAATAGTAAGTTTCTAACCTAAGTACCTAAATTTTAACCTAACCTACATAAAATTGACAGTTTCCCTTGTCATTATAGTCCAATAAAACATCCTCTTTAAGTCTACATATTATTGTACTTTATAGCCACACCATATTCATTTAATCATAGTCATTCAATTATATTGGACATTTAATTGTTTCCATTTTTTACTAAAACTATGTGAATTTCTTGTAATAAACTTAATATAAGGGCCTCCCTGGTGGCACAGGGGGTTAAGCACTGCATTGTGAAGCATCTGCAGCCACTGCAGCACACAAATTCGATCCCTGGCCAGGGAGGTGACCTACATTGTACAGCAGACCTCTCCTGTCTTACCTGCTGCTCCCCTCAGCAGTGCATTTCAGTGGATCTGCCTATTCTGCTCCCCACTCTGTCTCTGGTGAATCCTTCAATCCCACACCTCTGGCCTGTACTCCAGTTCTTGTACGCATAAATAATCTCTTAAAAATAATAAATTTAACATACTTATATTATCTACTTAACAAAATATTAGAAAATTTTCTTGGTTGAGAGGGCATGGATGTATTTGCAGTTGTTTTTTTTTAAATTTATATATATTTTAATTGAGGCCACATTGGTTTATAACACTATCTGTTTCAGGAGTATCTGTCACACCTCAACAGATGTATATATCACACTGTACCTATCACTGAGGGGCTAGTTACCAATCAAACCACTCTACCCATCCACCCACCTCCCCCCTCTTCCCCTTTGGTAACCACCTTCTAAGGTTTGTCTTTGTTTTGTTTTGTTTGCTTATTTTCTTAGTTTCTTTATATTTTACATATGAGTGAAAGCATACAGTATTGTATTTCCATCCTGACTTATTTTACTTGGCACATATAAGTCTGATTGAGTTGGAAAGATGGAGTCAGAAGATGAGAGTTCTGTAAGAGCTGGGAGCTAAGGCATTACCCACAACAAATTGGCCACACGGTTGCTTGAGTTGTCAATTCTTGAGTAATAGTTGCGATGGCTTTTGTTTTTGTATCTCCAACCCTGTATCATCGCTGCGACTTCTCACGGGATCTTCTTTACTCTAGTATTGAAAACCACACCCCCTGGTTAGAGTAACCAGGGGCATGCCAAAACATCTGAGCCAAACTAGATTCACCCAGATTATGTTGTTGACCAACTCCATTTTTCTTAATCAATTCAATAAATACATCTTCGGGGGCCTATATTCTTGGTATAGAACTGGAGTCCTGCCTGAACTGGCAAACTGAGTTTGAATCATAGCACCTAAAACAGGATTATGATACAAAGTGGTTGACCGAAAGATGTTTATAGGCCAAATAAAAAAATTCTAGCTGAAAATGCATTCACGATACTTTATTTCCTTTCTTTTATTTTACAAGTAAGGATATGAAGGCTCAGAAAGACCAAGAGAATGATTTAGCTAGTTTATATCTAAGCCAAAACTTGAACAAGGGTCTCCTGCTGCCCAGATACTCCTCTCACTGTACTTTGCCACCTGTCTCTCTAAAACTAGGAAGGGAGCAGTCATCCACTGTTGGCCATCGACTGTGGTGCAGTGGCATCCTCCAGGCTACCACTTCCTCTACCTTCTGTCTCTGCAAACACTGAGAATCAGTCACATGACTTTCCTACTTGACCTCATAGATCCTCGACATTTGTCCCCGTCTGCAGGAATTGTCAAGCAAGATGGAGACTCTTTGCTTCCCTGCAGCAGCTGTTTTTCAAGGTGGGGCTGTCCACTTCTCCTTCCCCTACCCTGGGCAATTGTGTGTGAGTGCATGTGTGCGTGTGCGTGTGTGTGTGTGTGTGTGTACCATCACTACCACTAACTGAGTACAAGCTTACTTTACAGGAAATACTATCCATAACTGGAAGCATCAGGAGTCCCCCAGTTTTTCCCCTTCATTAACTGATAAAATGACAGTGCAGGGGAAGTAGAGGGCAGGGTCTGTCCGGGAGGGAATGTGTACGTGTGTGGTATAACATCTGTGTAGTATCATTTGGCTATGCTCAGAGGAATAACTAACAGGTCTGGAAATGCAGGCCTGGGAAAATGAGCAAGTTGAAGTTCAGGGCAATAGTTGATGTGTATATGTGGGGGAAATAGATTTAAACCTATTTTTTAAAGCCTAATAGAAACTTGGAAAAGATTTTGTATTATTTACACATTTTTAAATACCAATGTAGAGAAGAATGAATGAACCCTCATGTTTATCCATTGCTGAAAATTAACAGTTTTCAAATTTTGTCATGTCTGTTTTATCTATCCTGTCTTTGACTTTTTTCCTTTTTGGGGGGTGACTATTTTAAAGCAAACCCTACACACTGTCTGATTTTATCCATCTTTAAAAACATGGACATTTGGCTTCCCAACCACATTGTTTTGATGATACCTAACAAAACTAATTTATTGATATCATCTACCCATAATCTAATTGCCTCAATTTTTATCTGAAATTTTTCTTCAGGTGGTAGGATAAGAGAAGCACGACTTGCAAGTCAGGTTCATTTCCTTGTAAGAACTGTGCATTGTTCACATTCTCAGTAGCAGTGCAGTTAAAAATCACTACTCCAAAAGAACAGTAACAACCTAGGAACAGTCTGGAGTGACATCATTAGAATGGGTAAAAGCTTATAGCCTGGTCAAAGCCCAGTGCTTGACCAAGGTGCCAGTCCTTGAGTGTTGCCTCAGCTGGTCACTACAGTGAAATGCTGGGAGCACAGAATTCATTTGGGCTTATAAAATACGATACAGAAAGCATCCTCATGAGTCCTTTGTAAATACCAGTGACTAAGCAAAACCACTTACCTAAAATGAACGGCTTTAACAATGGAAGGGTCAATACTTGGCCCACTGCCCCTCTGTTTCAGCACTCCACATGCATGCTGGAAGGGCTCACTGGGTTCATCATTCTGGTGTTCTGTACCATGTGAAGCCCTTATGCTGATGTCCAAGAAGGCAGTTAGCTTCCTACACAGTTAAACAGCCACCTTGTCAACCTAGAGTAAATGTACCACCCAGTTACCAAAGCTCCACTTCGCCTTATGCTAAGGAAGAGGCAGCCCCAGGAAGTGTTTAGTAGGAAGCAGTCACAATTCTGCAAGCTTCTTGTTATTAAGCTTGGCTTCCTGTTATGCAAAGATAGGCAGAGGGGCCAGTGAATTGTTGCAAGTGGCAGAGACACATTCACGAGAGACAATCTCACTCTAAATTCTTAAGAAACACACAAGCTCCAGAGCATGAACCTAGAGGGCTGGCGCTGCTTGGAGCCGTGGGTCCAGCTAATTTGCCCGAGTGTAGATGACTCTGAAAGCCACGAGAAGAAAAAAAGGCAGTTTTCTCTCTCCCTTCCTTCCTCATCACCACCCACACTGTCTCTCCCCTTCGTCACCCCTTCATAATGAGACCACATATTTACCTCTTCCTGCAAAAGAGCAGCTATCTGTGACATATCCCTTTCCAAAACAAAATTTTCATTTTTAGGTTGAAATGCTCTCTTGTCAAAGAACAGAGTATATTTCTACCAAGTTAGACTAAAATTGGAGAAATAAAAAGCTGAACCCACTGAATTCCTGAGTTGAGATGCAGGTGTTCAGGGAACAGCCTTTACGTATTTCTTCGAACGAGGTTATATCCAGTTGTCTCCTGGGCCAGCCTCCTGGGCAGGCTGTGTGATTTTACTTCAGTTGCCCAGAGCAAATCTTCGCTGCCCTCAATCTTATAGTTTGTTCCTTTTTGTAGGGTCAACGTTTTTCACAACAAAGTTAAAAATGAAACTTAGAATTAAAAAAATAAAATCCAGAGAGAAATCATGTGATAAATTTATCCTTAACTCTAAATGCCAGATTTTGCAAGTGAAAAGATAAGTCCCCACTTTGTGAGTGGTGGGTGCTTTAAAATGAGAGTAGTGTGTGTTGGAGAAGGAAAAGGGAAGCGGGATAAAGAAAACGAGCCTGGATATGTTTTAGTCATCTAATTTTCTTCTTTCTGCAGTGTAATAACTGGACGAGCTCAGGGTCTGCAGTGATTGTGTGGGTGTATGTGAGACGGGAGTGTACCTATGTGCACACAAGTTTGTACTCAGGCTGTGGGCCTGTGAACCTCTGTTTATTATTTCCAGGAGGCAGTGATGACATGGCTCCACCCCCCACCCCCATCTCCTCCTTGGCCAGATACACCTGCCATGGCTACCTGCGGTGTGGCCTGAGGGCTGGCCCCACCCTGGTTTAAGCCTGTGTTCCTTCCTACCACGGCCACGTCAGACTTTAGTGAGAATCCTTAGATGTCTTTAAATGAGCTTTGGAGAGAGAGCTGCAAAGACGGGGCAATACTACCCAATATGTCCATTTTCCTGTTGGGTGTGTCCACATTGCCTTTGTGGTGGGCTTGACGTTTTCAGTTCTTTTTTTTCTGCCACTGTTCAAACCTGCTGAGCTTTGCAGAGCATAGGTTGGATGGAAAAAATAACAAAAAGTGGTTTATGTGTAACACTGAGGCAAAATCTGTGGAGGCCAAAACAGTTTGTCTCACATGGTGGTGAGGAATAGTGGGTCCATTTCTGACTCAGAGGAGGATGGCACCATATCTTCTTACGTCAATGACTCTCTGACCTGTGAATAATTCCATACTGGTTCCCAATGAAGATACCTTTCTTTACCGCTAGAATATGTGTTTCTCTGTGGGATGTGTGGCTTACAGGTAGATACTTGGCTTCGAAAGCAGATTTCTAGCCGTGTCACTGGGGCCAATCATTTCACCTCTCTGAACTTCAATTACTCGTCTATGAAACTGAAGACATTATGGTGCCTTCCACAAAGAGCAACCAAAGCTAGCACTTGTGTGACTGATGCATGCTAAGTATTTAAAAACAAATTAGGATGTTGGTCGCTGTCAGATTCCAGATGATATCTGGGGTACAACTGAATAGACCCACAATTCAACAACTAGGTAAGTCAGTCACTGATTGTGTCCAATATAAAATGGCTGATGACAGCTGGAATTTTTTTCTAAAATGTTATTTTATTCACCCAGCAAATATTTATTAACCTTCAGTTGGCCATATACTGCTCTAGTTGTTAGATTGGTGAAGAAAATTTATAGTATGCCCTTCACTTGGGATCCTACCTTCCAATGATTGCGCTTCCATTCTATATTCTCCACCAGTGGCACTCTTTTCTTACTCTGACTTTGCCAGGAAAAAAAACAGGTGCTAATTTCTCCTGAATACTTTGTGGCTCCTGACTGATTACTAATCCCCCTTTTCCTATACAGTGTATGACAGTGCTCAAGTCATCAAAACGGGCTGGGACTGGGTCAGCTATTGGTAACAAGTGGTAGTGGGGTGTACGTATGTGTGCCAGGGTACACAGTAAATATGTTAAACCCCACAAATCTCAAGTTCAGAGTTGTAGAGAGATTCCTCTATTTTTAAAACCTGCCCATCCCCCTAGCACCTAAGGAATGGCAAATAAATTAACTGGTTAAAGGAATGAGAGAAAGAAAGGATTTTTTGCTAAAGAGAACCCATGACATTTATGACTGTTTTATTTGAACATTACCCCCCTTCCCCCACACACAAACACACCCTTCTTCTCTTTATTCTCTCTGTGTATTCTTCTGAGTCAGACACTCAGACACTGTGAGGGTTCCCAGGGTGCTAAAATAAGTAAGACATGGTCTTTTCCTTCAAGAACCTCTTCATGGCTTCAGCATCTTAAAACTGCAGACATGTGATAAAGCACAAAGAGATTTATTCTTGAGGAAATAGGGCCTTCAGTTAACCTTTGTAGTCAAATGTACCTTTCTGAGAGAGAGAACTGAGATCAGAAATTGAACACTTCTTTAAAAAGGACCTCTCATGTTTGAGTATTGCTTTATATGCTTAAATGAACTGCTGCAGAACATGTGAGATTGTAAAGATGTGCACTGCATGAGTGTCTTTTGCAGAGAGGGTGAGCAGGAATGAAATTACGTGGCTGCTCCTCTCACCAGTCCAGTTACCCTCGTGTATGGCTGCACCCCTCCCTCCAGAGACAGAGGAGCCAATTTCTCCACTCAGAGTTGCCATCTGCACCCTAAGGTTGTTCCTGTCCTAGAGGAGTGCAGTGAGCAAGAAGCAGCCCTGGATCTTTGCTTGGCACAGGATAATAGGCACTCTCATTCCCCTTCCAGGATGCAGCTGCGTGCTGTACCTCCCAAACTTTGGGGGTTAATGGGTTTTCTAGCTCTGCTTCCTTCCTTCAATACTTCGACCTGGTGCAAGGTCTCTTTAAAGTCCCAAGGAACGCAGAAACATTTTCTCTTTTGTATTTGAGCTCATCAGCGTTCTCTTCAGTCGAAAACACTTCCCTCAGTGCTCAGCTTTTTATTTGGTTTATGAACATCTTTTTTACTACTTTTAGATCTGAGATTTTCATGACTTGGTTTTCACTTGTCTCTTTTCTTTCCTAACCACTTTCCCAATTGACAGTCTTTCCCCATCAAAACCAGAATTCTGAGGGCATCCAGAGCTCTCAGTCCACCCTCACATTTCATTGTGTTCAGAACTGGACACCCCTCATCCCCCACCTGATGAAATCCACTGTGTTCTCTAACTTCCTTCCCTACTTCTACAGAAGGGTCTCCAGGGGATGTGAGCTATTAGGAACTGTGTCTGACTCATTTGATATCCCAGAACCAAACATAGTCACTGATAACATGACAACTGCTCAGTCAACGGGCCTTGAATGAATGGATGGAAAGGCTGACCTGAGTATCTTACCCCAGACCTTGCAGAAGTCCTTTCTTCCCACTCCTCCTTTTGAAGCCCATTTCTGAGGTTCTGTGCTCAGCCTCACAGCTACCTCCCCAAGCTCTCCCGTCTCCACTGCCACTTTCCTAATTCAGACCTTGGGATTCATACCTGGAATCCTGTACAATGTCCTGCTAGGCTTCCCTTTACCCTTCCCCCCTTTAATTACCTTTCTTTCATCATTTCCCTCTATACTGTCATTTAATATGAAGTTGAGTACCTGATACAACAAAAATGTTAGTAACATTAGCTTGCATTTAATGTCATGCTTTAAGATGTGGACATTGGTTCATCATTCTTAATCATTATAGTTATTATTAATGATGAGCTACATCACAAGACATATGTAGTCACAATTCTATGAGGAGGAAACTGAACCTGACCTAAAGCTCACCTAAGTTCACAGATTTAGAAGCCTGTGCCCTTGGGCTGTATCACCCTGCCTTCTCTTTGTCAGGCACTGTGATAGGTTCTGGGGACACAAAGATGTGCCAGGCCCAAGCACCAAGGCAGAGTTCCTGTTTTCCTAACAAGTGGAAGCATGGTTTCTCAGTTAAAAGGAAGCAGAACCCCAGGTGCCACTGAGTCTGCCTAGAAGGCCTCTCACAGGACATATGACCTTATGCAAATTTTAAAGGATATACAAGAACTTTCTAAGAGGTTGAACTGGGGTTGAGTGGGTTAGGTGGGAAGACTATTTCAGCAGAGGAATAGTCCTAGGTAAAGTACAGGCTGGGTATGAAGGAAGAGCAGAAAATGCAGTAGGAAAACCACAAAAGACATTGACTCTCATGGTAGGGAGTTCAACCTTCATCTTTTAGGATGAAGGTGTTGGAGGAACAGTGGAAGCTTTTAGGCAAGGGGGTAACCTGATGGGATTTATTTTATAAGCGATCTCATCAGAGGCACAGAGGTGAGACTGGTAGGATGGAGACAGGTCAGGCTTTTATAAATCCAAGGAGAGGAGAAAAGACCCCCAAAAAAAGGTGGGGTAGAGAGGAAAGCTGGTCAGAAATAGGGAGGTTGTTTGTGAAGACTGTACGTATGGGTAGTTTGGTTGGTTTACCGGGAGGATGTCACTCTTAACACATACAAAGACGTGGGCTCCTCGGGTGTGTTTGTCACTCTTCCCTTGCACCAGCAAGGAAATGGTTGGAGGGCGAAGGCAGTCAGTTCCACAAGTAACATGCTAGGCTTAGATTTCCACCCAAAACTGTAGACAACTGGACAGGTGCGTCTGCAGACCAGCATAGGAGTCCGGGGTGAAGCCACGTGAATTCTACACCCTCCCTTCTCAACAATTGAAACACAGTTCTCAGGAAGTATAATACTCATCTCCACATTGTTAGAAAATACCTTCCAGAGTTCCCCCAGCTTTGAGTGAAAAGCTCCCATCTCCCCATACATTCAGGGTTATCTAATATAGAATCCAGACTGGGGCAGAGATGAAAGCAGATAAAAGAAATATCTCAAAAGCAGACCCTGCGAAATTTCTTTTGATTGGTTATTTTGGAGGCTCGGGGTCAGAAGATGGGGAGATGAGGAAAGGAAGTGACAATGCTTCCCCAGTTGACTTCTCTGTTCATACTTCCTTTAATTTTTTCTCACTCCAGCTTGAGGTAAAAAGCAGCTAACTTCTATGGCAGAAATGGCGTCCTGGGAATGTGGCTCTTCTTCCATTTCTATTCTTTCCTTTCTGACATCCTCCCTCACCCTAAAATTCAATTATGTGACTCATCTGTATTTTAATCTCAATCTATTTGCTGAGGTACAAGAAATGGCCCCTGTGGTTTCTTAGATCGAAGTGGAACTTCTGCTTCACCAAAGCTACTTCTCTGGAACCTCCAGCTTGATTACTCTATTTAATAGAATGCTGTGTCTTCTTTATGGTCCAATTTGCCTCATGCTTAGTAAAGATAACACTCAGATCCCAGAAAGTGCTGATCAAAAGAACTTTCTGTGATGGTGAAAATGTCCTTGTGATGTTCAATTCTGTGGGACTTCTGGGCAATTGAAATGTGGCCGGTATGACCAAGGCACTGACTTTAATGTATTTTGACTCATTTTTTTCATAGCCAGTGGCTGCTCTGTTACACAGAGCAGTGCTAGGTGCTTGTTCTTTCTCTTTGTGTGAGAGTAAGGAGAGTTGCTGACTCCCCTAAGACCCTCACCTTCCACTTCCCCAGGGTGTTCTGTAAAAGCATAAGTACTTCCCTGCCTTGCCTCCCTGGTCTGCCTATAGCTTCTTTTCCAGCCCACATCAGGGTCAGACCTCCTTCCCCAAGGGCAGGGAGCATGCCCTGAGTGTGCAATGACTGGCTTACACGCAAAGCTTATCAGGATTATTATTTTCATTATGACAAACAGCTCCATTAATAGCAACAGATTTCTTTGTTTACTTTTTCCGGGAACACGTCACACCCACAGAGAAGAGAGACTGTTCAAAAGAAAAGGAACTAACAAGGAAAGTTAGGCAAAAGTAAGTCACACTCCAGAGCTATGAAGCTTTCTTCCTTGACATTGGAATCTTCTCTCGATAGGCCTCTGAGCCGGTTGAGGACCTAGGTGGGAAAAGGCTTGCTAAGGATTCAAAGTCCCCCTGAGCAGTCACTGGCTTGTAACAGTCACAACTGTCATGTCCCCAGTGTTTGGGGCTAATTCCAGCAGTGTAACTTACAACACATGGCCCAGTGTCCATAGTCACACCACATGTGTGGGGATGGTGACATACCCCAATGACTGGTTCTGTGCTGAGTGTTCACCTATCTACTTCAGTGCCTTTTTAGTTCCTGCTTTCCTGTTGCACATTTTAAGCATTGTTAGAGACATTGTTAGATGGCTTCTCCCATCTCCCAAGGTGGGCTTAACAGTCTCTGTGGGTGCTTGGCCTGGGGCATCCACCTGTTTTCTTTTTCCCTTGTGTTGGCTCCAAAAGTGGCATCACCCTTGAAACCACTGAAGTTACCTTGTTATGTTCATCCTAACAGGGGCACCCTTCCTCATTTGGTGCTGCTTCAGCAGGGTGATCACTAAAGTCCCACCAAGTTGGACAACTGAAGAGAGGGAGAATAACCTGCATCTGCCAGATGTCTCACTTGTCCAGTTTCCCCCAAAATTCCTTTTATCTCCAACCTCTTTCTAAGACAGGCATTTTTGCAAATTACAACCTCTGACCCAAGAGGAAGAACTGTGTATAGTGCTTCTAATTCATCCCCCCTCCACTGCATTCCTGCCAAAATGATCTCACGCTTCCTTTAGCTCATTTGCACAGCCTTACAGTAAATAATCATCCCCAGAGTGGATGTTCTTTGAGTTACAGATGGAAAACCTTGAAGATAATAGTTAATGGAGGAGCAAGACCTAAGAAAAAAAATTTAACTGAGGTTCCAGGACACACTGATATAAAGCAAACTCTGCAGTATGCTGTCAAATTACTTTTTATTGCAACTTAGTGTATACCCTTTTATGATGATGTCTGTCCAATGGGGGTTGAATAAAGTGTGTCTTATCCTCTAGTATATAACATAGTCTGATCTTTCCAGGTTCTTGGTAGGGGTGAAGGGTAACTGTAAGCTGACATCCAGCAATGAGGAATATGGGGTATGTGACAGGAACACAGACCCCTTATGAGGTCAAGGGAGCCCAGTTAGGGCAGAGTCCTCTTTGGACAACAATACAGGGTTCTATGGTGAAGTGTGTAAATAGAGCAATAAGCCTGGATACAATTAAAGTCCATGGAAGACTCTTAAATGCCATGTGAAATTCTGGTATTTGAAAGTATATATAAAGAAATGTTGGGAACCACGGACCTAAAAGGAGATAAAGGAATCAAAAAAATGGGAAATGAGGTTGTTTCAATGCATCACTGATAGGCCTGAAGGAAGAGCAAAAACTTAATGCTAGAGTGTTGTTTTGAAATAAAGAGGGGAGTTGAGGAAATTGTCAGACATGACCACCACCTTTACAGTAGGAAGTAGTCATGTATTGATAAAAATCATGAGTTACATTTGCTTACCTTGGACCAAGGCCTGTGCTAAGTGTGTTAATTTGTTTAATGTCCACAATACTTCCACAGAGTAGGGACTACTATTAGTTTAACAAGTGAGGAAACTGAGACTCAGAGAAGTTATGTGTGTTCCCATAACAGAATGAAGAACTGGTTTCTAAAGGGGTGAGGCAAGCCCCATTGGACAGCAAGGTGAAGGCGGAGTTGAGTTATGTCAGCTATATTGGGAATGTTTTGGGAATCAACAAAAGCTGAATAAAGGGATTGTGCCAGCAGAGTTTTCCCAACAAGGAGAGGAATACAGAGGGACCGGTGAGCCTGGAGCTCTGCACCAGGAGATGAGGTTACCAGGGCACTGCTGACTCAGCTAGGCAAGAGGAAGGGCAGTCTCAGAGGAACCCCCAGCACATGACTAGATGGCTGTGGAGAGAGGGAAGGACAAAGTTGTCCTGAGTAGGAATTGCCCTGGAGACAAGATGTGGAGACCTGGACCTGATCCAAGGACAGGCAGAGCTCATGTGAGGAACAAAACCCTCCTACACAGTGGTGTAGGGGGTCTGGATTCAAATTTGGCTTCAGTATTCTGTTAGGACATTCATTTTCCTTTCAAATGCTTTTGTGCTGTCAGTGACGTGGGCGTGACAACCTGACTGAAGTGTGGCGGCTGAAGTGAGCCTGGGTTCAGCATGAAGCGCTGCAAACATGGCCGGGGGCAGTGGCCAGGATGGCACTCACACTGGCCAGGAAACTTCAGGAAGTGCCAACTTCCTGCACACTGGCTGGCAGGACAGGGCCTGGGGGTTTCCAGGCGTCCTAGTGCAAGGCCTCCATCGAAGCGGAGGTCAGTGCGAATGCGCCAGCTCCTCCTCGGTGGAAGAATGCCCAGCAGCTTCCGGGTGCTGCAGTGTGGGACTCACCCTGAGCCCTCAGAGCAAGGCGTTATTTTTTCTCTAGCTTGTCAGATACTGACTCCCACGCAGGAAAAAGGAAGCACTTTTTGTCAGATGCTGCGGCCACTTCCTCTTCAGAAGCTTCTAGCCAATCTTTCGTCGCTTTGCAAAATTAAGGGGCCGACACCTGCGGGGGGGTGAGACTGTCCGGGAGTTGCGCCGGCTACTTGCGCCTGGTTTCCCTGCTCATCTGTCCTTGATGTGAGCAGGTGCCCACCCCCACGCCACCTCCGCAGGCCACTGGGGGTTTCTCCGATACTGATCTGGACTCCTGAGCTGGCGCTGGCTGGGGCCCTATCCGCTTCTCAACCCCCTTGGGGGTTCCTCTTGCTCTCTGCCCATTCTTTGCACACTGCTTCATGTCCCTCAGCCAGTCTGCCTCTCTGTTCCTCTCCACAGCTCGGTCAAGGAGCGTCATGACCGGCGAGCAGATGGCGGCCTATCATCCATCCACTACCCCCAATCCGCTGGAAAGGCCAATCAAGATGGGCTGGCTGAAGAAGCAGAGGTCCTTCGTGAAGAACTGGCAGCAGAGGTACTTTGTGCTGAGGGCACAGAAGCTCTACTACTACAAGGACGAAGAGGACACAAAGCCACAGGTACCCACTAGGTTGTTTCGCCCCCTTGCCAGGGCTCTACTATCCAGGGTCGCAGGAGGCAGGTGTGGAGACCATAGAGGTGGCCTTCTTGCTAGGACTGGACTCTCATCCACTTGAGAGGAAGAGGGGGCTCTGTTCTTTTCTAGATCCATAAATGGAGCACAAATACAGAGTGACCATCCTCCACAAAGGCAAGATAAGCACAGTGGCGCTCCCTAAATAAGGCTATATATAAGTCAAGGCTGGTGGCTGGATTTGGTGGTTGATGCTGATTATGAGGGTTCAAAGAGAATGGATTTGGGTTCAGGAATGCTGTCTTTGGGCGCTCATGTATTTGTTTGCTAAATAAATATTTACTGAGTGGCAATTATGTGCCAAACTCTGTCCAGGTATTTAAAATAAGCCAGTGAGTAAAATAGATCAAAATACCCATCATGTGAAATTTTGAAGATAAGATGGAACACAGAAAATAAACACAATAAAAAGAAAAGTACAGAGTTTGTTAGAAAATGACTAGTTCTGTGAGGGAAAAAGTAGAATGGACTGAGTTCAAGAATTGGGGAAAATGCTCCAACTTTTAAAAGATTAACCTCTTGAATGGGGAAGGGTGGGACATTTGAGCAAAGATAAGGGAGGAAAGATAATGATTCAGGCAGGTCTCTGAGGAAGACACAGTGCAGTGGAAACAAGCATTGCAAAGGCCCAGGGGTCGTTACATGTCTGACATGGTTAGGGAATAACAAGATGGTCAATGTGGAGGTACAGCTAGGAATGAGAGAATCACATGAGGTCAAAGGTGGCATGGCAGGTGGCTCAGTCAGGTACAGATTATAAAGATCATGGTAGGCTCCTTTGAGGACTTGTGTATTTACACCGAGGACAGTGGGGGGAGGAGAGCATGGTCCTCAGCAGAAAGGGAACATTCTTTGACTTTTAGTCCAAAAAGATGAGCATGTTCCCTTCAAGGAAAGGAGGTAATATAGGTATGAGATTATGATGCTTAGAATCTCAGTGGGAATTACGGACTCGAGAAAAATGATCAGACAGAATGTACTAAAAGTAGAACAGATAGGATTTCCTGATAGAGTGGATGGAGCTAGAAAGGGCTTTCATCCTAAATCTTGGGCAGAGGTTTTTTCTTCCTACCTCATTGAATCTTCAAAGCCAGGATGGTGTGGGAGACTAACAGTGACCCTGAGACTCCAGGTTTAATGGATGTCTCAGGGCTACCTGGTAGAAAAGGGCCTGAGCAGAAGGAACTGACTTGAAAAAACAGACTTTGGAACATTCTGGAACCAGGAAAAAAGCTCCTAAGAAGGGTGAGAACATTGGGAGTGGGTGACAGGCTAGCAAAAGAAACAAGCAGGTTATTTTGGAAGAGGACATTTCGCTTTAAGGGCAGACTTGGGAACTGTGGCACATCAGCAGTACCTGGTTAACCAGACCCTTTAGTTAGGGGCTGGGCTGTGAGCGTCTGTCATTGAAAAGACCAGAGAACCTACCACAGATCGGGCCTTGCCCAGTGTCCTGTGCAAGTGTGGTAACCTAGACTTGCTTCACTTCATGTACAACTCAGGCACTATGAGAATCAAGCAGGCCAAGACCGTGTGACTGGTGCTTTTCTAGCAGATGCAGGGCATTTTCCCATCTCCAGAAAGTAAGGAAGATGGCAATAATGCTTTCATGTACCCAAACAATGGAAAGGGCAGCCTGGTGGGGTTACTTTCATGCAGCACTGAGGGTGAGAGGTATGTTAAGTTAAAGCTTGTGTTCTTTTCTTGACTCAACTGCCATTTGGCCATGTAATTTTTTAATTTTTCTGGAAAACCCACTTTCTTCTTTTGTAAAATGGGGCAATAATGCCTATCTTGTACTTGTCACAAAATCAAATAATAGGAAGCATGTGTAAAAAAAAACTTTTGTAAAAGCATAATCTGATAAAGTCTAAAATAAATTATTGAAAGCCCTAGCCTAGTTTTCCTCCCTTAATTCTGGAAAAGGAAACTCTCAAAGTCCTGTCAGGATTAAATTAGCCTAGGTTAATTTGGCAAAGCTTCTAGGATGACAAGTATGTTTATTTTTAGTAAATCTATTAATATAATATGTCAAATCAATAGGTCGAGATCAATAAGTCAAATGAGAAAAACCACATAATCCCTAAAGAGATGGCTGAAACAGGCATTTGATAAAATCCAATACTCATTCTAGATACAAAAAAATTAAGATTTTTTTTCATTTTTTATTAAAATATTTTAAAATTTACATATACTTGCCATTAATTGTAATCCCCATGTATTCCCCATCACCATCTCACAAGTGCACCATCAC
>JAGFMF010011895.1:1457646-1485833 GCA_019455555.1 Galemys pyrenaicus
CTTTATTCCATTGTATATTCTTTGCTCCTTTGTCAAAGATTAGTTGTTCATAAGCTTGTGGGTTTGTTTCTGGGCTTTCTATTCTATTCCATTGGTCTAAAAAATTAAGATTTTAAGAGTAAAATTTATTTAAAAGATCAAATATTTTCACTTTCTATGGTTTTGTATATTTTTATTACAAAATCTACATGTATGCATGACAGGAAATTTGGAAAATACAGAAAAACACAAAGTAGAAAATAAATATGATCCCATCGGCTTGATAACTTTAGCTTTTTTCATACATCTGCATTTAAAAACTCTCCTGGGGGGGAAAATTAGTATAACAATACTATTTGATTTAAAAATTAACAGTTTGTCATGATTAATCTCCCTTATTATTAAATATTCTTCTACAATGGGAAACCAGTATCCATCCCTATTGTATGGCTGTTCTATAATTTTTTAATGATTTCCTCCTGGAAATTAGTTGAGAATTTGGACTGACATTTTTATATTATACAAACAAGAGTTAAATGAACTTCCTTATAGAATGTATACATTCTTAATTGTCTTATGAGGTCGTGTTCTTATAGTATCATTTAACATTGTTTTGAGATTCCTAGGTAGTGCAAATATCTATAAATAAAGTGAAAGTTAAATACATGAGTTAAATTCTTGGGGAAAAATAAAAGTATGTTTTCATGTTATGTTTCACATTATTCGTGATTCTGATGAATTAAAGACTTAAATTGTAAAAAGTGGGTTGATAAAAGTACTTAGAAGAAAATGTGGTTATTTTTATAATCTTTAGGAGGCAAATGGGTTTTTTTAAAACCAGATTTTATAGATTTATCATTTGTTTACAAAACTACGATTTCAATACAGTGTGATATGTGTTTATGTATGTGCTTCACTCCCCAAAACCAAATTTCCAGTGCCATTGCACTTCTCAAATTGACCCACTCCACCCCCTTCCCTTCCCTTCTGATAATCGTATTTTTCAAGGTCTGAGAGCTATTTTTTGTTGGAGGTGGGAGTTTTTAACATAACAGTGAAGACAGCACTAGAAATGGGGGAATTAACGGTATAAATAAAAGTATGTCTACCTTAAAAAACAACAACAGGGGCCTCCCTGGGGGCGCACAGCGGTTTGAGCGCTGCACTGTGAAGCATCCGCTGCACAGCAGTGCCAGTTTGATCCCCAGCCAGGAAGGGAACCCACATGGCACAGCAGACCTCTCCTGCCTCCCCTCAGCAGTGTGTTTCAGTCAGTCTGCCTGTTCTGCTCTCCACTCTGTGTCTGGTGAATCCTTCCACCTCCTGCAACTCTGGCCTGTATGGACCTTATTATGCTTTTATGTGCATAAATAAATGAATCTTTTTTAAAAACCAACAACAGAAGAGAGTGAGAAGGCAAATAACAAACAGGAAAAAGTTTATGTGACATGTGGTCAACAAACATTTAGTTAAATTATTCTTTCAAATCTACAATTTAACTCCAACCTGCTCTACAGAAGAGTGGCAGACAGATGACACAAATGGCATCTTATCAAGGAAATGTAATTTATTTATTATTTTTTATTAAAATACATTTATTAAAAAGTTCAATCTCAGCAATAATCAAAGACATGCAATGTAAGCCAATGAGATGCCACTGTCTCCTTATCAAACTGGCAGCAGATTTTCTAGAAATTTGAGTGTTATAAGGAGTAGGGAACATGAATTCTCATACAAAGTAGGTGGAAATCAAAATCCACATAACCGTTCCACATGACTTTGCTGTGCTTTTGTGTCACCTCTCCTCTTTCTGTGAAGTCACCACAGGAAGTTGTGTTTCGGTGGTGCTTGCGAACATTCCGTTCTGGAGAGTAATATATGCCTTTTGCAGATTCTTCCACTTTGTGTTTCTAACTCTAGGTATTTAATAAGTGTGTGATTAAGATTAGCATAGATAATTAAGTTTACCAGTACAGGTTCACCACCCTGCTACTTATAATAATGATGTGAAAGCCATACCTGGGTAGGGACTAAGTTTCATCAGGGGTCTTTTCTTTATATACTAGGTACAAAGCTTTTTGAAATGGAAAGATATCCAAAATATTACTGTTTTGTAAAAAAAAAAAAAACACCAGAAAGTGCAGTTTACAACAGAGGATAATATATATTCTAATCCCATTGTTGAGGGGCAAAACATGAATTTTTATTTATGGGAAAGACTTGAAAAAATACAGAGGTGTTACCAGTAGTTATAGCTCGGTATAGTTTTTGATTTTTCTCTTTTTAAATTTTTTCTACAACTAAAATATATCTTACTTGTGACTTTTAAAAGAATACACAATCCTATTTGTAAAACCCAGCCCCCCAAACAGAAATACCCCAGTAAGTTTAAAGCAATCACGTGAAAAAGACTCTTATTTATATTGATGATGTGTGTGCAAATTTATGAATCTTTTCTAGTAAGTTGACTGGATTTCCAAGGGCCACCACACACACACACACACACACACAACTAAAAGACCCATAAAATATACCCTGAGCACCCATTCGTCTGGTTTTAAGAGACTACCTAAAAGAAATAATAAAATATATGCAATTCTAATGGGAGCATTGGACCAATTATTAGTTCAACAAAGGAAGTGAGGAAAGAAATCATGAACCCTGTATGACAGACCTCTGGGCATGCACTTCTGGGAACTTGGGGGCTCTGTGCTAGGCAGTCTGTGCATTTTCTTCACTGAGATTTTAGAAAGGTCTGCACAGCTTCGACAGCACAATGTTCTGGAAGCCTATGACTTGGCTTCTATAACTCATTCTGAAAGTTTCCTCTCAAGGAGATTGTCTAAAACAGAATCTCAGCAAACTTTCCTTAAGTCTCCGCCATTGTGGCAGTTTTGGAGACTTTGCCGTGCTTTTGTGTCACCTCTCCTCTTTCTGTGAAATCTGTTGTGTTTCAGTGGTGCTCGCAAACATTTAACAAGCAGCTTTCTGGTAGGGGAGCAGATGTGGAGGCTGCATTTCTGTGGTGCAACTCCTTCCCCTGCCCCCATGGCAGATTCTGGCTATCAAGGAGACATCAGTGAACACAGCTAAGGAGATTTGCGGAGCACAATGCTTCTAGTATTTCCAGCACAGACAGAATAGATACCAATAACTAGAAGAAGAGAAATAATAGTAAATGATAGTTAATAACTAGGAAGTGATGAATTTTGAGAATTATTACCCTTATTTTTAATGTTTTACTGTAAGTTTATATAATCCAGCTTTTAATAATGACTGTTTAACAACTGACTCACAAAATACCTGAAAATACAAAGATTCATTCTCCTCAGCCGATACAATCTGGCTCTAGCACACTACTGCTACAATTGCCCCCACTTCATTGGCCTCCAGCACAAGGCTCCTCCCATCTTTGTACAGAGTCCACCACTTGTAAAGTTGGTGAATGCTGACCACAAGTAACTTGGCCCTTCCTTGTCTGGGACAATTCCTCTTTCCCCATCAGTGTCCCCACCCCGGCCCCACTATCTCTTTACATCTCACTCTTCCTCTCCCACTCTCTGTTCATTCATGATGATTGTGCTCAAAATGTGGAAAGGGCTTGCAACTTGCCATTGATGGCTTTCTGTGAATCAGTTTAACACTGATGGTTATTTCTTCTGCAAGGAAGCAGGACCTGAGGGAAGTTTTTCTCGGAATTCTAGAATCCCACTGGCTGAGGTTTAAATGATAACTAGCTTTGTAATCTTTGTTTAGCTTATTCATCTCTCTGAGACTTACTTCCTCATCAGCCAATAGGAAAAAGTCCAGTTCGTCCCTCAAAAATTTCTTTTTTTTTTTTAAAGATTTATTTATTCATGTATACAAGCACTGGGGTACAGGCCAGAGTCGTGGGAGATGAGAGGATTCACCAGAGACAGAATGGGGAGCAGAACAGGCAGATTGACTGAAACACACTGCTGAGGGGAGCAGCTGGCGAGACAGGAGAGGTCTGCTGTGCCATGTGGGTCCCCTCCCTGGCTGGGGATCGAACTCACACTGCTGTGTAGCAGATACTCCACAGCACGGCTCCTAACCCACTGCACCACCAGGGAGGCCCTCAAAAATTTCTTAAGATTAGTATATTTAGGGTATTTGGCACAGAACCTGGCACATGGTAACTACTCAGTAAATAAAAATATAAATTGTATTTACATGCATATTTTATTTTTACTATTTTGGAAGAAATGACTTGCAGTATCAAATAATAGTTTTTAAAGGCGCTTAGGAGAGGCAGGTATGTCTTCAGTGCGACTTCCTTGTTTCCTAATAAGCAAGAGCCCTCCTGTCTAAAAGTAACAATGGCCTTTTCACTCCCGTCCCCTCACTCCCTCCTCACCTGCCTTCTCTCTTCCCCGCTTTTCCCTCTTCCTGTCCTTCTTCCACTTTTCTTACTTCTTCTTCTACTTCCTCATTCCTCTCTTTTACTTCTACTCCTTTCCCGCTCAGTCCAGCCATTTTGATTTCTAGACCATGAAGAAACTCTTAGTCTTTCAGGCTCCTGAACTGAACCTTAAGGCACTTTTGCCTTTTTCACTTCTCTATTGCCAATCCTTTTCTTCCATACTTTGTTCTGTAATAAAGACACATATGCTTATTCAGCTAAGAATCAGACACGCTACTTTCGACAGTCAGTGTGATATAAACCTGAATTAACCTAATGTACCTGAATACCTAATGTACCAGGTATAAACCTAATGTACCTGAATAACCATGTACTTTTATGCAATCACTCAGACTGGCAAAATGATAACTCTTGTATGTTCTTGACATGGGATTGTCATGGGGCTCTAATGATATATTGCAAAAGAATATGTGCTGTAAATGACAAAGCACTGAACATACACTTGGAGGAAATAACTTGTTTTTCTGATAATGTGTTTATTCATAAATGGCAGATAGCCTACTATGTCTTCTCTCCCACCCCCACACTGTGAATCTGCAATCCTTCTCCTCACTCCCAGGGGGACATTAAACTGAATGACCCGCACTCCCTCGGCTGGGGTGGTAAGGAGACAAACCTTGAGCCCTCTTCTGAAGTGAATTAATTATCACTCTACCACTTCCTAGTTCTGTGACACTGGGTGAATGCTAGAACCTTTCTGTGCCCAGTTTCCTCACCTTATATACGTGCATAATGATCTCTTGCTTTGAGGATTGCTAGAAGGACTAAATGAACAACATGTGAAAGGTGTTTAGACTAGAGGCAGACCCCTGGAAAGTAGTTCCCAGTACTTGCTGCTAGTAAGCACCCCAGGCCCTTGCATACCTGTGCTTCAGTCCTCAACAGCTCCCCCCGCAGCCCAGTAAGTACTGTAGTCCATAGACCCAGCATTGCCTTCACAAAGATCAGGTATATGGCCCTTGGAAAAGTGGAAGAGGCAAGTGTTATGATGGCACCCTATCAGGACCTTGTCCTTTTCTCTCTTGTCCTAGACACCTTGCTGTTATTTAATCCGATGGAGGCCTGCATAGAAGAAGGACCCCGTTTAGAGCTGAGATGCTAGCTTTCCATGTTGCGCTCCACCCCTCCCCTCCCCCACCCTGCCATCATCTTATCTGTTTCCAACTTAATTTTATTCATAGTTCATAGTAAAACTATGTAAGCAGTAAGATAAAATTACTGCTTATCTTAAACACCTGACTTTTGATCTTCCAGGGTTGCATGTATTTGCCAGGAAGTACGATCAAGGAGATTGCAACAAACCCAGAAGAAGCTGGGAAGTTTGTCTTTGAGATCATTCCAGGTAGGTGATAAAAGGTGGGGGCAGAGGTGGATTACATTCCTGGTTTATTTCTGGAACCTTAAAGTTAGTGAGCTTTTCAGCTTAGCCAACCAACCAACCTAGGAGAACGCATACTAGTGCTGCATTTGGTTAATAAGCCTGCAGTCGGTGATTAGCTAGCATCACGTGAACTTTTGTGTCTGCGGTCAGTCCAAGTCTATAGGCATTTCAGAGGGCCTGCTTGGAGCCAGATGTTGCACTAGGCACTGGGACTCTGATCTAAAAAGTATGTCATCCTTACTCACTAAAAGGAGCTCAGTCTAGAAGGTGAGAGAGATATTTATTTAATAGTTAAACTGTGAATTGAGCCAATTGACCCAGCCATTTTGGTGGGTCAAATTTGGTCAGCAGTCAGCCGTCTCAGATGGTTCAGCTTGTCCTAGAAGAAATGAAAGTTTTGATTCCCTTACACGTATTAGGTGCTGTCACTGTCACTTACTGTTCAGGTCACTAGCACACTGGAGAGCAGCTCTTCCCAATTAAGAGTTACAGTCCTTGAACACATTTGTCTCAAAGATAGTGCATTTGTGTTTCTAGTAATCCTCTCCCAGACTACTTCTCCCCATCTCTTTCTCCTTTGACAGCCCCAGAACCACATGTCTTACTGGAGAACCAGGCTGCTGACACAGCAGGGAAGGCCACCAGTTCTCTGAATACCACTTCCCTTACCACTTACACAAACCAGCTGTATGCTGAAACCAGCTGGTGGAGAAGGCAACAAAGCAGAGAGGTTAGACGTGCCTAGTCCAGAGCCAGCCTGCCCCACCACTTACTATTCAGTCCAACTAGTTTAATTTATCCCTGCCTCAGTTTCTAGATCTGTGAGATGGGGAAATGATGATGACAGTGAGGATTAAGTAAGGAAACATATGTGAATTTTTTTATATAGGCCTCATCGATAGCTACTGCCATCTAAGTATTTGACATCTCAGGGATAACCAGAGGAAATTATAACACAGAAATTATAACACAGTTCTAAAACTGACTGTGACTATTTATAGACCACAAAGAAAAAATTATTTTTAAATTGAGTTTTTTTACCCAAAGATCCACCACCTCTCTTCCTCCTTAGAAAAGAGTCTACTTTTTCAGTCTCGCCTCACTGGGAAGGCCCTATTCCTTTCATGTAAGGCTTCTTCCATCCACAAGGCCCCTTTCCCAGCACAAATCATGGGACACAACCATCCATTCCAACATATGTCTGAAAACCGGAATTTTCAGTCTAACCCTGAAAGCTGCAGTGGCAAATCCACCATGGCCTTTGTACCTGAAGTCCAGTCCCTCAAAGATTGTTGTGCTGGGTGGGGTAGGATGAAGATTTGTCCTCTCATATCACTTACACTTGCAGGGACTGTTGGAGGAAATCTTGGAAAGAGTCTCACACACGCAACATCTCATAAGGACAAGCAATCTGAAGCTTATTGTCTGATAGAGAACCATTTTCCTAAAGGCACTTTCATCTCTCAATGCTTCACCAACCAAAGTGAGACAACCCTTTCTGTTATGATGTAAATAATTTTCAGTTCCTCTTTTTCTCATGTTCTTGTGCAAGATGATTCTTGTACAAAACTGGCATAAAAAGTGTCCTTCTAATCAGAGCCCTCTCTCTGTGATCACCAGTTTTAGTTGCATAAAGGCCACAGAAACTTTCATTATAGTTAGTTTGTGTTTGCCTTTATTTGGGGTAGGCATGTCTTAGGACAAGCTTCCTTCTTCCTGCTTACCTTTAGCAAGGCTGAACTATCTGTTTTTTTCCTACTTAGTGACTCACCATGAATGGGGGTTATTCTTTCTGTTGCATATGCTGCATTTATTATCATACAACCTTATGAAATGTTGTCATTCATTCATACAGCGAATCTTCTGAACACCTGCCATGTACTAGGGCACTATCATAGGAACTTGGTATCCAGCAAAGAACCCAACAGCACACATGCAGCTTATAGTATGACTGGGGGAGACTGACAACAAACCAAATATATAACTATATTGTAGTCTGTATGTTGAGATAATTGCTATGGAAAACATTGAAGCAAAGAAAGAAAAACTGCTGGCTGAGTGAAGAATGGTGGTGATCAATTTGTCTTTTTTTTTTAAAGGCTAGAAGTGTTGTGGGGTGTGAAAAGATTCACCAGGGACAGAGAGGGGAACAGAACAGGCAGATCGAGTGAAATACACTGCTGAAGGGAGTGGCAGGCAAGACAAGAGAGGTCTGCTGCACCATGTGGATCCCCTGGCTGGGGCTCGAACTTGTGTTGCAGTGGCTGCTGATAGCTTCATAGTGCTGAGACTTAACCCCTTTCACCACCAGGGAGACCCCTGATTTATCTTTTTTTTTTTTTGAAGATTTATTTCTTTATGCATACAAGAACTGGGGTACAGGCCAGAGGTGTGTGTAGGGTGGTGGTGAGAGGATTCAACAGACACAGAGTGGGGAACAGAGCAGGCAGATGGACAGAAGTACACTGCTAGGGGAGCAGTCAGCAAGGCAGGAGAGGTCTTCTGCGCCATGTGGGTCACCTCCCTGGCTAGCAGCAGGGATCGAACTTGTGCTGCAGTAGCTGCGGTTTGCTTCATAGTGCATTGCTTAACCCATTGTGCCACCAGATTTATCATTTTAAGTAGAGTGGGCAGTGTAGGCATTATTGAAAAGTGACTTTTGAGCAAAGATGTGAGGGAGTAAACCAAGTGCAAGTGTGGAGGAATAAATTCCAAAAAAAGGAACAGTCAATGAAGAGTCTCTAAGCCTATTTCACACACTCTGGCAACATCAAGGAGGCCAGTGTGATTAGAATGGAGTAGTGCAAAAGAAAAGAGGAGAAAGATGGGTAGGTGTGAGCGCAGATTTTAGAGGCACTTTTAAGAAATTTAGTTTTTATGGTGGAAAAATGAGAAGCTACTGGAAGTTCTTAATTTATGCTTCAAAATGGTCTGGTTTATGTTTTAAAACTCTTCTTAGTTGAGAATTAAAAGGAGCAAAGACAGAGCAGGGAGACTGTTGTAAAAATCCAGGTCAAAGATGGTAATAAAGTGGGTGAGAAATAAACCAATTTCTGGACACATTGTGAAGGTGTTAGAGGACTTCATTTGCCAATGGATTGAATGTGGGAAAGAGAAGTCAAAGTCAACAACAAAGTTTTTTCCCAACAAGAAAGATAGCTTTGCTGAGTTTTGTTCATGGTGCAAGTTTTGTGAGTAAAGATAGGGCTTTAATTTCCAACTTATAAGTAGTTACTGCAATTTTAATGATAAGTAAACCAATATAACATGGATCTAATATAATAAAAGATCAGATTATCTCAAAGGGCAAAAAGTTGAGGATCGGTGATATCAAGATCGGCTCAAGAAACCAGAACCAAAGGGAAATTGAAGGTCTTTTGTTGCCTTTTTTTTTTTTTTTTTTAAAAAAAAGATATGTTTGGGTACAATTGAGGTGCTGCATCAGGTTCCTTTTTGGAGAAATGTCCTCATATTGTGAGAATGGGGTGATGTCTACAGAGGCATTTTGAAATTTAATAGTATCCTTTAATTGAAAAGTACTGCTTTTGTTTTCTTGTTCTTCCTAAGGTCTATGTTTGATATTCTTCTTCTCCCTCTCTCTTTCTCCCTCCCTATTTTTCTGTCACTTTCTCACATTCTTTCTCTTGATCTCCTTCCCCCTCTCAATTTCCCCCTTATCATTTACTCCACACTTTTGTCCATCTGTGAACACCAGTCTGCAAAATACTACATATGTAATCTTGTGTTTAAAGTGAAAATGTTATCATAACAAACTTCATTTATCCATAAAGTATGTATCAAGAACCTGTCTACCATTTGCAACATCGTGTGCAGTAATTCTGAACAGGAAGTGCCAGTTTCCTGAGAAAGGCACACACATGTGTTCATGGTCCCTCCCACCTGAGATGTTGCTCCCCCACCATTCCCACAGCTGAACAAGGTGGGGAGGGAAATTATCCCTGATTGGAGTAATCGATTGAAGTCTTCAGACTTGTATAGGTTCATCCTGACTCTAACACTGACACCAGCCCTTGAACTTCCTCTTTCTTTTTGGTTAGAAAATAGCTTTTGTCTTCCACAGGACTAGTTCTCAGCCAAGTCACCCCTGTTTGTGAACCATCATGTTCAGTGATTTGAAGCCCCCTAGTGAGGGCTTCAGCAAAAACACTGAGAATGTGTCGATATTTAGTTCTACTGAGCTTAAGCAGATAGTTTTTGAGTTGTTTGGCTGATGGTTTCATTGTCCCAAAGAAGCAATTCAGATTCAGTTTCCCTTGTTTTGGCTCCTTTGCCATTCAGAGACATTCATTGGTGTTACTTCTTCCTCCAGCCTCATGGGAGTCGAATCGTATGGGACAGGACTCCTATATCCTCATGGCCAGCTCCCAGGCGGAGATGGAAGAATGGGTTAAATTCCTTAGGAGAGTCTCTGGCACACCCTGTGGAGGTAAGGACCCCTGCAGACATCCTGGACAGGTGTCTGTGACTTCTTGGGGGTGGGGGCTTAGGAGGAAGTAGCTGGAGACATGATCCCTCCTTGAACAGTGGCCAGAGGAGATCAGAAGACAGCTCTGAGCCCTTGCTCATTGCCAAGCCTCCAGCTCTCCTCCCTGGGTCCTCTCAAAAAGCCCACTTTACATTTGCTGGAAGGACTTCAAGTCCTTTGTTCTCATTGGCAAATGTGTGTGATGTCCTGAAGCAGAACTTTCTCCCCTCTGTGCCTCAGTGCTCTCATCTGTAAAATGAATGTGTTGGTCCAGCTGCCCCCAGTCCCATGGCACAAACATTCACTGCCACTGTGAGCTCATGTAGTTCCAGGAGTTTTGGGACCTGGTGGGGTGGGGGTTGGAGGTTGTTGATGACAAGAGCTATGCTGAAAGCTATGTGTGGTTGATCAGTCCAAGAAATTAAAGCTGGTTTTCACAAAAAGGGTGACCAGACTGGGGAGGAGTCAGGCAGTGCACCTGGAGACTCACAGAGAGGTTGTAGCATTTTTTCTGGTTCCATGACTCCAAGTATTTGAGCAGTGTAGTCTGGGGATCCTGGTGATATGTCCACGTGGGGGCATGCTTGCCAAAAATAGACGTGGAAAAACATCTGAAATTATACCAGGTGAACACAGTATGTGTTTTTCCTTTCATAAAAATATGAAAGAATTGATATGGGTGCAACTCACATGACCATTTTCCTTCAACTTAATATTTGTTGTAGACACACATATTTGTCTAAGCTCCAGGATGGCATAAGAGAGAATTACTTATCAACTATGCTGCCTAGTCTTTTGGAAATCATTTAGGGGGCTTTTGGCATCTCAAATTTATTTAACTGTCTGACTGTTTCTTTAAAAAATTATGAGCACTATGAGAGTTTTGTGGAAATTTGAACACATACAGGAAAATGTCACCCCTAAAACTATCAGAGGTATTTCCATGTTTTCCTTGCAGCCAGTGCTCCCATAGGCGCACTTTCCACCGGAACAAAAAAACCTAGGATATATACAATTAAATAACTTTTATTTTATAGCTTAAGGGTTTCCCCATGTTGCTATATAATAATCCTCACTGATGCACCTCCAGGATTATTTGGCTACAGGAAATAAAAATTATCTCCAATGATGTTAAGCGACCAAGATGGGTTTACTGGATAGGTGCAGTAGCTACTCAAGGAACCCAAGGGCAGAACAACCAAGAGATCAAGGGATAAGACTCAGATGATTAACACTGAACTTACCCTCTAGGTCCTCTGGAGCCATGTTGCTTTTTATTTTACTTTTCTCTGCATGTTTGCCTGTTGTTGTCTAGTTAGGAACCCCCTCATGCTCACAACTGGTACTATAGTACTCATAATTTTTTAAAGAGACAGTCATACAGCTAAATAAATTTGAGATGCTAAAGCCCCCTAAATGATTTCCAAAAGAATAGACAGCACAGGTGATAAGTAATTCTCTCTTAAGCAGCCATCCCAAGTACCAGTCCCAAGTACTACAGTACCAGCTCCAGTTTTCCTGTATTTTCCCTTGAGTACCACTGGGGCTGAGCTCAGCTTCCACTGAGAAAACTTCTGAGAACTCTTTAGAAAGAACAGATGACTGGATCGGGAAGCTGTGGTACATATACATGATGGAATACTATTCAGCAATCAGAAAAGAAAAACTAGACACATTCATAGGAACATGGATGGAGCTGGAAGGGATTATGCTCAGCGAAGTAAGTCAGAAGGCAAAAGAAAAGTACCAGATGGTTCCTCCCCTAGGAGGAATATAAGGGAACCAAATAAGGATCAAGGAAAGGAATGAGAACAACAACAAAAATAATAACAACAATAAAGACACAAAAACCAAAAATGAAAAGACAAGGACAAATTGTGGATACTTGGTGGGGAGAGGGGAGTAGGAGGGTTGAGGGAAGATGGGAGTATGGGGGTGATGGTGCACTGGAGATATGGTGATGGGGAATACATGGGGATTACAACTGATGTCAGATATATATAAATAAAGGGGGAAAAAAGAAAGAAAGAGCTGGCTCAGTTGGAGTCAGAAGTCCACCTATGGATCCAGGAACTGGGACAAGGAGGCAGTCTGTGGCCTGGGATCTTCCCAGTGGATGCTGCAAAAAATGAGGCAACCTGGCTGGAGCAGCCAGGCTCAAGTGTGTCGCCCACAGCCATCCTGAACAGCTGCATATTTCTGCAAGAGTGGCACAGTTTCATTAGCCATTTACTGTTCACAAACACCCTACATTTTACCATGCTGATCACATGGAGATGAGGTGTTTCTCTGTAAAGCTCCGTTGATTGCTGGTCAACCCACATAGTCTTGGCTTCAGGCTTCCTTGTTGCCTTGCATTACGAGACTGCAAACCACGTTGACATTCTCTGCTGGCAGCACTCTAGGCCATCTGCATTGCGTAGGGTTCATCGCCTGCTCACACATCTGCTGTGCATGCACTGATGCCCTGTGATCAGCATCTAAGCCCTGTGTGGTGCTCACTCAGCCCACCCATGGCTGCATTCTGGAAATGCATGTGGGGATTTCTCCCTCACCCCACCTCCAGGCCACCACCATGAGAAACAAGTCAAGCGTAAGTCCTGTAGGCAGCAGAAAGTCCAAGCAAGGAGAGCTAAGAGTGCAGCACTATTTGTTTAGTCAGAGTGGGTTTTGGCTCCGATGTGGCATTGCAGATGTTAGAGCCTCTCACTGAGCCAAAATCATAGATCTCAGGATGAGGAAGCATTTTAAGATAGCAGAGAGTCCGTCTCGGGCCACAGGGCAGATCAGATATTTGTCCTTCTTGTTTGTAAGTCAAGAAACTTGGATTCCAAGCAAGTAAATGATTTGTCCAAGGGGCTCAGAGGTTGAGGAGTCAGGCTGGACTCTCCGTAGGTGGCTGGCTGTCTTCCAGCACAGCAATGGGAGTGCTTGTAAAGTGTCTCAACCTGGGTCTACTGGATTGGCAGGGCGCACCTCCTCCAACATCATGAAGTCACTGAGACAACTGAAACTTTCAATGACTTTCTCCACTCAGAATTTGCCCGTTGCTCACCACCTCTTCTACCACCCTGCCTGAGGGCTGTCCTTCCTTGTCTGACTTGCAGCATTTGTCCTTAAACTCATCTCTGAGGTTTCGTTCTTGTCTTCTTATAGTCTGCTCTCAACAAAGCAGAGAAGACCCTTTTCTGCTCAGAGTTTTCCAACAACTTCCTTCTTCTCTCAAAGGGAAAGTCAATGACTTCCAGCACACAGTGCTCCATCCCCCTTACCTCTGCGATGTTGTTTTCTAGAATCCTTTCCCACATACACTTCACTCTGGCTTCACCAGTCTCTTTGCTCTTCCCCAAGCCTTCCAGGAGCATTTCTGCTGCAGGGCCCTTGTTATTTCTTCTGCGTGGAATCTCCCCCCTCCCCCCCCCACCAGGTAGCTGCATGACTTGTTCTCTTGCTTTCTTCAGATCTTTGCTCAAATATCACCTCAGTGAACCTCCCCCTGAATAATTCCATCTAGTGCGGAGGCCCCCACTACTCCCCCCACCACATCCTTCCTATCTTCTTCTCTGCTTCTTTTAGCCTAAGCATTTCCCCCCTTCTAACATGCTAAATATTTCACTTTTTTATTCATCATAGTTGATCTTCCCTCTCTAGAATGAAAGTTTCAATCTACTTGGAAGGATTTTTTTTCCTGTTTGATTCAGTGCTGTATCCCCAAACCTAGACAATACAAGACAGGAGGCACTAAGAAATGCCCTCCTCTTCCCATGGTGCCACTCCTTGATTGACACTCTCTGCTTGATTAAAGGTCAGCTTATCTGAGAAAGTAAATGGGGTGCTCCCAATAACTATCGACTTTCAAGCTATTTAACGCTATGCTTGGGTGAAGTTCTTTATGACTCATAGACCCCTTTAGAGAAGCTGATAATAGCTATGGAAGCTTTCCTCAGAAAAATGTCTACACAGAACCGTTCTATGTTCAACTTCAGAAGATTTTCTGATCCCTGTAGTTCATCTTTATCCCTGAGGTAATGGACCCCTACTTTAAGATTTTAAGTAAATCTAGAAAGCTCTGTAAAGCTAAAGCCTCCTCCTGCCCCAACCCCCTTTCTGTCTCCTTTTCTCCCTTGAGAGGGAGAGATGGCCCATGTGACCCCACAGCACACCCAACTTCCTCCTCTTGGCTCCTCCAGTCTCATGGCTGACTCTGAACATTCCTCTCACCTTGTGTGATTCTGAGACCAATTCTGTGTATGTGTGTGTTTTGCAGGGGGATAATCCCCCACCTGTCTAAACAGTTCAAAGACTCCAGCTGTTTATAATTCACAACTTAGCTCAAATCTACCTAGGGATAGCTTCTGATCCCACAGGTTAAGGGCTCAGTCCCACAAAGCTGCCCCTTCCCTCCACATCCTTCAGCCCAGTCCAGGTGATCCTCTGTGCTTCCCACTAATAGTTTTAGACTGGAGGTTTCAACAATTTCTCCCTGGATTCAATAATTTGATAGAGCAGCTCATGGGACTCAGGAAAACAATTTACTTACTAGCTTACTGGTTTGTTATGAAATGCTGCATCTCAAGAATGGCCTGGTAAGAGAGGGATGGGGCAGAGTATGGAGAAAGGGTGCAGAGTTTCCAAGTCCTTGTTGAACCAGCTTCTGTCTTCAAATCTCCATGTATTCGTCAACCTAGAGCTCTGTGAACCCCATCCTTTCAGGTTTTATGAAGGTTTCATCACATAGGCCTGCCTGGTTAAATCATTGGCTATAGTTCATCCTCCAGCCACTCTTTCCTCCCTGGAGGTCAACCCTCTAATCACAGGGTTGGTTCCGCAGGCAGCCAGCCCCATCCTTAGGTGCTTTCAAAATTCACCTCATTCACATAACAAAAGCTACCATGATATCTTTCATCATGGGCAATTCCAAGAGTTTTAGGAGCTCTGTGTCAGGAACAGGTTTTAGACCAAATGAGTATTTCTTATTATACTCTCACCTTGGAGAGTAGCACCTTGGTGTTCTAGTCTTTTCTTTCACAGACACCAATTTATCTTTTTTTTTCCCACTGCCCTCTCCTAAGGTTCTGGTAGAATTTTTTTTTAAAATAAGATTTATTTAAGAACTGGGGTACAGGCCAGAGGTGTGGGGGTGGGGTGTGAGAGGATTCACCAGAGACAGAATGAGGAGCAGAACAGGCAGATCTACTGAAATCCACTGCTGAGGGGAGCAGCAGGTGAGACAGGAGAGGTCTGCCTCTCGGCCTGTGGGTCACCTCCCCTGGCGGGGATGGAACTCATGCTGCAGTGGCTGTGGATAGCTTCACATTGCTGCACTTTAACCCCTTGCACCACCAGGGCGTTCCCTCCGGTAGAAATCTTTAGAGTAACTCTTTCCCCCACAAGTCCTGGTTGTATTTCTGGATTTTCCCAAAGGAACAGGAGAACAGGAGGCGAGGTGATCACATCTTAGCCCAGCAACTTGTTCCCAGACTCACAGCTGCCCATTCTCAAGGCAACACCCTCCTTTTAGCAGAGGGCTCTGCTTTCCTGAGTCCCCACCTTAAAACCTGGTCTCTCTCCTGGGAGCAGGCAGTCCACATTACAAAGTATTACTCAGTTGAGACCTGCTTTTGTCCTTCTGGAGGCACGCCATCTGAGGTTTTTCTCAGTCCATTGTTGGGCTTGTAGCTCTGAATGAAATTGTAAGGCCCTGGGGCAGGACCCACCTTTTCAGCATCTTTGTGTGCCTGCCAACACTAAGCAGAGAGTTTAAAAATACTGCCTTGTTATATGCCTCGAGTTCCTTCTCTTCCTCTCATTTCTTAAGTTCTCTGCATTCTTTAGGACATGATTTCACAATGCCCAGTACACTTTAGCTTGTGCTTTTTGCTGTGCGTCATTGTTACTCTCTGTATTATGGCTCTTTCTCTCTGGCTAAACTGGACATTCAGAGGGATGATTTTTACCTATTTTCATTAATTTGCTTGTCTCTCCTACCCCCAGGTCCAAAAACCAGACAGATACCTATGTATTCACTTACTCAAATCTTTCTTGAGCATGTGCCATGAGTCCAGCATAGTGCTAAAACTGGGGTACAACAGTGAAAAAAAGACACTAGAGAGAGAGAGAGAAAGAAAAGACAAAATCCTTTCTCTCAAGGAGCTGACAGTCTAGAGAAAGACACAGACATTTATTTAGAAATTATGAAGAAAACCATAAAGTTACAACTGTGAAAATTACCCTGCCATGTGGGGGAAAACGTGTGAAGAAGTTCAGGGAAGGCTATCCTGACCTCGTGATGATTAAGCTGAATTGAAGGGTTAGTAGAGGTGAACGAGGCAGAGAAGGGGGAAGAGAAACAGAGTCTCAGTCAGGGGGAGGGGGTAGCATATGCAAAGGTCCTGTGACAGAAAGGAGAACAAACTCTGGAGTAGGAGGAAGGTGGTAACAGTAGAGTCGCCTTGTTCAAGTTGCTGATCTTCCTCCGAAAGTGGCTCAGACAAGGATGGTGGTGGTGGTGGTGGTGATAGAAATAAACAGGTTTGTGCAAACAGGTTTAGGAGGTAACATTGCCAGAGCACGGGAGTGAATTCAGTCTAGAAATATAATGAGGTGTCAAAGAGGAGCCCTCACTCTCTGACCTGGGAGTGAATTCAGGGATGAACACTTGGAGGGCAGCATCACATGACCCAGAACCCTTTGTGGCAACCCTGCCCTGATCCTGTCCATCCCCCGCTGTGGTGCTGAGAGTCCATTTCAAGTCTCCTGGGCATGTCGGGCAGTGTTGCCGTGCTATTTGCTAAATCTTCTCAAAGGGAGGGGGAGTTCATCTCAGTTTACCCCACAACCCACCTCCACGATCATTCTCTCTGAAGGCTTGACTGAGCCACTTGCAACTGAAAGCATTTTTCCAGGGAAGGGTGGGCTGGCTTCATCAACGCTAAGTGAAATCCTGTGTTCCTGCCAGAAGCTTTGATATATGGAGCAATGCTGGTAAGGGCTGTGTGTGGGATTTAAAAAAAATTTAACCCACCTCCATGGTATCCCTTGAATGGCAGTTGACAATTAGCTGTTAAGTAAAAGGAGGCACTTATTTTTATTGCGGGCCCTGACAGCTTTATGTTCACTCTTTAAAAGCCAAACGTCATGTGTGTAAAGGTGAGTGGGGAGGGGAAGCGGTGTGGGAAGAAGGAAGGGAGGGCCACGGGCAGGTGCCGACAGATCCCATGGTTTCCGTGCCGGAGCCAGAACCCGAGCAGTATTTACAAGCATGTGCTGATCTGAAGGCAAGAGAGGAGGGTGCTTCCAGCTGGGGAGAGGGGAAGGCCTGAGGCTGGTCCAGCAGAGGCTGCTATCCTCGCCCGCCATGCCTCATGTTCCCGGGATGCGGCGGTGGGAACTGGGCTGTGAGCTTCCTGCCCTCGCACTTTTCTTTTGCTGGAATTTCAGAAGGAAAACCCCCAAGCTCCAAAAGAAAGGTATTTATTCCCGATTTCTAATTCAATTCTCCCTTTAAAAGACACTTTCCCCAGCCTCCCTCCCCTTTCCTGTCAGGGATGGGGACACACCTGCAGATCTGAGTCCCTGGGAAGTAGGTGCCAGTGCAGGGTTGGCAGCACCAGCAGGGAGTGGGGGGCAGGCCCTCCCAGTGGCCGGGCTGGACTGGGGCAGGGTGCCACGGGCTCCTGTCCTGAAGGAGGGCAATTAACACTCCCAGGCTAGAAATGAGCCAACACTTGCCCCTCCAAGGAGGAAGGACCGCTCCATGTTCTGGGGTGTCATCCTACACGAGAGAAAGAGCACCCTGGTTTGTTTTAGTTTGTCTAGGACAGGTTTGTCACACTTTGGAAAAGGGGGTGACAGTGAATCCTTTCCATTTCATTTTCTCAAACTAATAATGTCCTGGGGTTTTCTAGCAAATCTGGAGAGGGGATTCGAAAAGCAAAGGGTCCAGGACAGCAGGTGAGCAGAGTCTGGGCAGCTCCTCTTACACACCCTTGAGTCTTGATGTCTTGAATGTTGCCTAGATAATTTATTCTACTCACTTTAAACAAAAGGAACAAAAACACTGAGTTTAGAATAATGAGGCAAATATGACCTTAGACAAATTTCTAATCAGAGTCTCAGTTTTTTCATCTGTAAAATGGAACAATAATAAATATTTTTGTAGGGTTTATATGAGGTCTAAGCAAATGTGTACATGAAAGCTCTGAGGAAATTCATCATAAAATTAGCTTAATTAATGCATTAATAGTTACAAGCATTTCATTACGTATTATAACCAATTGATGTTTGTATGTGTTAAACTGGAAATGCCTCTGTTAACGGAGGACCGGTCCTAGGTGGTGAGCAGTTCTGAGTGAGTGAGTGAGTGGCAGAGCAGTAGGGCACTAGTTCCCTGAGGGAATGGGTACAGCCGCAGAAGGCATGACATGGGACAGAGAGCCTGGGTTTGCCCCTTGATATCCTTGAGGTGGAGAATGGGCTTCATTACCTCCCACCCATGCCAGTGTCTATTGTCTTCCTCCTTCACGGGTCTCTTCCCTAGTTTTTGTGGATTTCTCAGTTCATCTAGTTCCCCATATCTAGGCTATTTCATATTCATACAGGCTCAAAGGGTTGCATTTGGAGACTGGAGGTCAGAGGTAGATAGAACTCAAGAGAGTGTCTTTAGGGTCTCAGGGACAGTTGAGTTTCCTACATCCTCATATGTGATCTGAGATAAAGAGTGACAAAGCCTGTTCTAGAAAAATTAAAGAAAACTAGGGTGCTCTTTCTTTCATGTAGGATAAGACCCTATTGGTCCTGAGGCCTCCAGAGCATGGAGTGGGCCTTTCTCCTTGGAGGGGCTAGCTTTGACCGATTTCTAGGCTGGGAGCACTTGAGTTTGAATCGTCATTATGCTGGTGATATGTAAAGCCATGAGACTATGGAGAATTATGTGCAACTGAGGAAGAGAAAGTCTGGGGTAGGGAGAAAAGGAAGAGTCATCAGGGGAGGTTGAGAAAAAGCACCCAATGGAATCAACAGAGACTCAAGACATGGTGCTGGACCAAAACCATGTGGAAAGACATCTTAAGAAGGAGTAATTAGATTGTACAGATCTGTTTGAATTGCTGGTCACCTGTTGTTGATAGAGCAGTTAAGATGAAGAATGAATATTTGACCCTTGAATTGAAAAATGTGATGCCTGTTCATCTCTTTGACATGAGCAAGTTTGGACAGTACTGAGCAGAAGTGTGTGAATAGGGGAGACAGAACAGAGAAAGGGAGAAGTGGTAGACAGCAAGTAGTAGCAGCAATTTGAGGACTGGTCTATCATGTGCCAGGCTCTGTGCCAGGAGCTAAAAATAGATAGAAAGCCAGACAGGCTGTCTGCCTTTGAGGAGCCCACAGTCTGGTGGAAGAAAGAGATGCTTAAATAAATCATCATAAAACTGCATGAGAAGTGACAGGATAAAGGTGGACATAGAGAGCTTTGTGAGCACAAGGAGGGAGTGACCAATTCCTTCTGAGCAGAAGACATTTCAATATAGGCTGCAGAAAGATCAGATTTCTAGGTGGGGAGAAGGAGGAAGACCATTAATGCCAGAGTTTTCCAGAACAATGACCAGGTTTTGTTGTATTATAATCTCTAGTTACCAAGGAGGCTGGTCCAAGAAGATGCTCTGTCTACATTTGCTAATTATTTTTGTGAATTCCATTGGAGGAAATTCGTAAGAAATGGTCACAACAGAAACCATGGGGCCTCCCTGGTGGCCAGTGGGTTAAGTGTCAGTGCTATCACCTTTATGGCTTGAGCTGGATCCCTGGCCAGGGTGATAGCCTGCATATGGCGCAGCAGACCTCTCTTGTCTCGCCTGCTGCTCCCCTTAGCATTGTATTCCAGTAAATCAGCCTCTTCTTCTCCCCCACTTTGTCTCTGGTGAATATTCTCACACTCCATACCTCTGGCCTACACCCCAGTTCTATGCAAAAATAAATACAAATTTAAAAAAAGAAACCACAATAATTTTGACAATGAGGAAAGAAAAGAGATAGCTTAAAATGTAATTAGAATGCACAGAGCTGTTTGGAGGGAAAGAGATGTTGCAAATACTTCTAACACACACTTTACTAATTGGGTTAGTCAAGTTCAGGCACTGGGTTAAGGCTATAGCGTACTGACTGCCTAGGAAAGAGGCTGTGTTTGGTTGATTGACTCACTGAATGGTATTGCCTTTAAGGAATTACTACAGGGAAAGCACTAATTTGGAGGTGTTGAGAGTGGGATGAGAGTGAGAGTGGAGAAGACACTGGGAGAATTCTCTAGATGTTGGACTTATGGGAATAGAAGAGAGACACAGGAACAGAAGGGAGAAATAAATAATGGAGATAGAGATGATGGAGATAGAGAGGTTGGAACCAGGTATGCAGGTTTAGAAATTATCACTTTGTAGGTGATGTCCAAGTGTTTGGACTCTTATGAACTTCCCCCAGAGAATGTCTGGAATAAGAAGCAGTCTGAGTTGGAATTCTCAGAAGGAGCATCTGGAGGAAGAGGGAGGTGACCTCAGGGGAACCAGTAAGGACATGGAATAGAATGAAGGTGGGTTGTCTGGCAGCCACATAGAGAGAAACTGCTGAGAAGGGAGAATCAACACTATCTGAGCCTCAGAGACAACCAGTTGAGTGACAGTGGACATAGGTCAGATTTCACCATAGAAGGGCTCTAGGAATCATAGTGAGCAGATTTGAGGTGGGGAAATGCTGCTAATGAAATCAGATGGGGGTGTGTTGAGAGGCTGAGCATGAATGACAAGTGAAGAAGAGAGGCTACCTCTCTCCAGAAGTAGATATGCTTTCCTAAGGATATGCTGGTGAAGAGAAGAAAGGAAAATATTGGTTGTCTGCATGAAACAACTAGGGATGTTCCTTTAATACAAAAGATTCTTCTTCAATACAAAAGATTCTTCAATATAAAGGTTATTATTTTAATACATTGGCAAAGCCTTAGACTCATGTGGGTTCTTTCAATTCAAAGAGAAAAAATTAAGATACAAAAGAGAAGTGAGAATCTGCAAGAGGTAGAAAGTGATGGAACCCACAGTTCCAGAAAACATCAGAGCAGTATTCTCATCTTTCTCCCAGAGAGGACAAGTAGGGGAGGAAGACAGGGGCTGGAGATGAGAGAATTCACTAATTAAAGATGTTCTCCACTCCAGGAGATAAGGGAAAGAGGAGGTGGGTCACCTGCTGATACAAAGGAGAGAGGATGGGTGGATAATAGTGCAAATTTGAAGTCAAGGTGGCACAGAGATTGAAAAATAAGTTTCCATGGTATCACTCTTCTGTGGCCCCACATCGCTCTCAGCAGCCTGATGGAGAAATGCAGAGGGGAATGGGAATCAGCAGAGTAGAGGTGCTGGTGGGAAAAGGAGTTTTAGGAAATGAATGTACTAGTTAGCATGAGATTGAATGACTATGAGACATGGAAGAAATAGAGTGTGTACCCAGGACAAGCTGGTAGACTCCAGTGAGGAGTGACACACAGCGTTGTAAGGATGGAGTATGATTAACCTGCAAAGTGGAAATCTGCCTGGGAACCTCAGGAATGGGGTTCACATTTGACAGCTCTGATGTCTCCATGCTCATCCTTCCGTTGTTTGGGATATCTTTCCCTGTGAGGGTTCAGTGGGCCCCTTAAACCCAAATTTCAATGCTCTATGATAGATCTGCCTCTCCCTTTGAGGTACCTCTCCCAGAACTCCTCAAAAAGGCATTTTACAGGTGCCATGTGGTCTGATTTTTAAGACTGATCATTTCAATCATTCATTTCCATTTACTGAAGATACCCACCAAGTTCTTTTCACAGACAAATAGGAATCAAATTCTGCATAGTGACTAACATTCTCTAATAGTTTCTCATTATTTTGCATGAGGTCCTTTTATTTTCCTAACTTGGTGGTGAGCTAATTGAAAGCAATATGAAAGCACACCTTACATTCATTGCCTGTGTGACCCATCCCATTTGACCCAGTGATGTGCTGGCACAGGACAAGGGCACTCGTTAACATTAGCACAAAACTGAATTCATCTACTCAGGAGATCTCTACTAGGGCTTGCACCAAAGAAATGCCAAAATTATCATTAATCAAGGAAAACATTTGTTTAAAGATGAAATGATTCATTAAATAATTCTCCAAATTGGGGCTTCCCTGGTGGCCTAGGGGTTGTCTCAGCACTATCACCAGTATGGCCTGAGTTCGATCCCTGGCCAGGGAGCTGACCCACATGGCACAGCAGACCTCCCTGTCTTGCCTGCTTTTCCTTTAGCAGTGTATTTCAGTAGATCTGGCTTTTATGCTCCTCACTCTGTCTCTAGTGAATCCTCTCACCCCCTGTATCTGTGGCCTATACCCCAGTTCTTCTATGCAAAAGTAAATAAATGAAATCTTTTTTTAAAAAAGTAATTCCCAAAATTTAGGGACTCTCTTCCTCAAGTCAGGCACTATGCTAGACTATAGGGTAGAAAGGAAACTCTCCTCATCTTCCTGGCATCAGGAGCCTACAGTCATGCAGAGGCCACAGGTACATGTAAGTGATTATCACACAACATGGAAAGGGGCTAGGATATTCACAAGCAGTGGTTGCTCGGAGAATGTAGGGAATCTCTGAGAAGAAATGATGATACTTGTGTGGGGTCCAGGAAGACAGGAAGATTGCAGTGGACAGGAAGGGACTCATGAAGACTAGAGGGCACTACGGGCTTTGGGCACATCAAGTTGAGGTGCCGCTGGGGGCATGGCAGGAAGTCAAGCAGGAAAGGAAGATGTGGGCCAAGCTGAATACCAACCTTAAAAATTCCTGCCCCCATTTTCAACTTTCAGTCACAGAAATATTTAACCAAACAAAGTCTCAGTGGAATGCAATAAGGAAAACAGACAAAAACCCAACAGGTCTGCTGGAAGTAGGGAGACACTCACCCACCTGCACAAGCTTCGATTCCTTGCCCTTCCTTCTTAGTACCTGGTAAGATGAGAGAGGAGCTGCAAAGGACTCCCAGGGCTTTAAGTGGTCATTTGAAAAATGCTGCTATAGCAATTGAGGAAGAAGTAGATGACTATCATGACTATCAAAATCATGGGGGGATGTGTTCAGGAAGATCAGTGGCAGTAGAAAGCAAGCAGAATGTTAAAGGGACCAGAGAAGTTGTAGGTGAGAGAGGAGTCCCTCCAGGCCCAGGCTGGTGGGGATTGAGAGGGACAGTGAACTCAAGACTTCACTATAGTACATTCTTTACACATGGAATACACATTAATTAGAGAACTGGATATAGGGAATCAACAAGAGAGAGAAAAAGAGACAGAGAGCACAACTGACTCATGGGGAAACCAAAGGACTTTGGAATTAGTGTTCTCGGGGTTGACTGGTCACTGTAGCAGAGGGAGAACCAGGCAGGAGGGAGCTGAAGCCATGACCTACCTGCCTCCTGAATGTCCAGGACACTGGTGACCTGGGGGCCTGGTGGGAAAATGGGAAATCAACAGTTGGCCTGGTTTATAAACTAGCCTTATTACACTACTGGAGAATGAGATTTTATGAAACCCAATGCTAAAAAGACTGGGATGGAGCTGGTCTACACATGCTTTACTGGAGGCAGTCTAATTTAGGAAAGTATTTTTGGAAAGCAGTTTGCATACCATGGAATCATAAAGATGTTCAAACCACTTGACCTAGTAATTCTGCATGTGGGGATTTTCCCTAAGGATATAGTTCAAAAGAATGAAAAGCCTGTGTTCATCCATCCAAATGTTCATTAATTAATTAAGCAATTAATTAGAAATTCTACATTGCACTACACACATTCCAGGAACTCTGTTAAGTGAATGAACACGTTGGGTGTGGCAATGTTAACCATAGTAGAACATAGTAAATAAACTGAATAACTCAAAATGTCACATGGCTTGATACAGAATGACACATCCATGGTTTAGGCTATTTATGTTTTCATGTCCATGACATGAGCAGAATGCAAAGTGGCTTGCTTGCAGCTGTGGTTTCAAACACATTCTCTTGAGTTCACCGCCTGAATTTGATTTCTGACTGTACCTAGCCTTGGCACCTGACCTTGGCAAGTTCATTAGCGCCTCTGACAACAGTACCTCTTCCTGTGGTTGTGTCAAGGTTAAGTGAGACACAGTGTACAACATGCTTAGCATAATTTCTAGCACATAAATACTCAGAAAAAGCGAGTTGTTATTTAATATGTAAAAACGTGGGTCAGTAAGTAAAAGACCCACAGAGACTGCCCCCTGTTTATAATCCAGGAGAAAATAGATGACTTGTGCCCTCTCTTTGTTTAGTATAATAGTGCTGAAACTTAAGAGAACCAAGAAATAGGCAAACGGTTCATCCAAGGCAAGTGAGAATGATGCCAGGTCCTGTTTGTTCTCTTCCCAGCGGTGTTTGGCCAGCGCTTGGATGAGACTGTGGCCTACGAGCAGAAATTTGGCCCTCATCTGGTGCCCATCCTGGTGGAGAAGTGTGCAGAGTTCATTCTTGAACATGGCCTGAATGAAGAGGGAATCTTCCGACTACCTGGGCAGGACAACCTGGTGAAGCAGCTGAGAGACGCTTTTGACGCTGGGGAGCGGCCCTCCTTTGACAAGTAGGTTGTGCTCCCCTCGCCCTCTCTTCTATGGCTGCTCAGCTCTGGAACTTGCACAGACAGCTCTAAGAGTCCTGGCTTGCAACAGAAAGAACCTTTTGTTTTGCTCAGAATTCAGAATTTGGAAGCCTGTAGCACAGAACAGTATGCCAGCCCTTTGGGTAGAGGTGATATGAACAAGAACTAGAACCTCACTGGGCAATCAAGAGATGTTTAGGATGCAGGAGAAGGGGAGGTGCAGAGTATGGGAGAAAGATGGGGCTGAACACAAGGCACAGCCCTTGATCAGATGCTGTACTGGGAGCTGCACTGAGTTGTCTGCATAGGCTCAGTGTGGTGGAGCACACACCTTATTCGGATCCAGGGACTCCAGTAGGCTCCCTCACATTGCCAGAAATGGCCAGGCCAGGTCTTGCCAGTGTGGAAGACCAAAGTGCTGTGAGACTCTGGCTGGATTCTGAGCCTTTGGATAGGGCATGGAATAACATCTCGGCAGCCTGGCATTCTCCCAAGGCTCCTCTCTGGAGGTTGCCCAGTCCTGTTTGGGGTATATCAGGTGCCATTTCTTCCCACCACCCCCTTCCTGCCCCACCTCCTAGGCTCCCGGCCGAGTTTTTCTTCTTTGCCATGATCAGCCAGCACAACTCCCACCCTGGCTTGTAGAAGGCCTGTTGTGCAACATTCATCCTAGCTGCCTGTGTGTGCTTGTCTTCCTGGCAAGAAAGAGCCATTGTTCTTTCCCCACAGACCAAAATTTAGTAAGAGGGGCTGCACTCTATCCAAGGTTGAAATTCCCCAAGAACTTGTTGAGGACTGAGGAGCAGGGCCAGTCCTCAGCTAGCTGAGTGTCATGCTGTGTGACAGTCTCATGGCTCCCTCTCCCTCATTTCCCACTCCAGTCACCAACATAGCCCACTCTCCACCCAAGAATCTCTGAGCCCATCTGCTTCTCTCCATTCTCACAGCTACAGTCATAGTTTAGACCACCCTGTGTTAGTTTTTGCTGCCCTTGGCATGCAATAGGTTAATTGCCATGGGTACTTAGTTTTAATAAGAAAGGAGTGGAGTTGTTACTGAACCACCACACTTTACAGGCATCAAATATAAGGATCTTTCAGCATGTAAATTGCACTTCATTATCAGGCACCTGTTCAATTAACCTCACTGCCCTTATATTCAGTTTTCTCCTGACGTGTTTAATTGGGTTTGAGTTGATCAAAAGATACAGACAGGGTGTTGCCAAAGCAACGGGAACAGTCAGCCAGGAGGAATAGAGGTGATTGTGGGGTGTGCTAGTACCTGCCTGAGGCTTCAGCTCATGCACCTATAAAGTCAGCCTGGTGTGGTCAAAACCTTTTATTCCTGTGAATATTGAGGGTTAAAAGGAGGAAAGTTAACATACCTTGTCCTGACATCCCCAACCTCAGAAGTGAGGAGTAGAGCTTACCCACTCAGCATTAGGAAGAGCTACCTGGAGTTCTTCAGGGTCCTCCTATGGAGTCTTGGGGTATTTGTCCAGACCTACTATGTGTTTGATTTCATTGTGAAATCTCCCAAATTGCCTCACTAGAGTGAAGAAAAACAAAGGATTTCTTATTTGTTAGGTTCTAGTGTGTAGGGTAAAGGTTGATCAGGTCTTTCCACCCGCCCACCACTGGTGTGATGATGGACACCTGCAGTGCTGCGAGCATTCCAGGGTGAGCATGCGCAAGTGGGCACACCTGAGTTGGACACAAGCTTAAATGGGCAGCGTCATGAGGACACCAGAACCGACAGGATCCAGAGTACTGACGAGCAACAGCAGTAGAAAGCAGCCGAGAGGGTGAGATGCGCCGGGGGCTGGGAGGCCTGCCAGCCTCCCGGCCCCAGGGCACCCATGCCTGCCATGTACCCGGCCACCTCTACTAACAAAAGCATGAAAAGCCACCGAGGGCTCCAAGACTCTCCTTCCTTGACCCGTCTGCCCAGAACCATCCCGAACCTTGCTCCTGTGCTGCCTTCCTGCCACTACATAGTGCAAGTGTATCTGGTTCCTATTAAAGATAAATATGAACTTAATAACCTCAGGACTAATTAAAAATACTGGGCTGAATATTGCCCAGCCACAAAGTGAGTACACTTCTGAATCCTGTATTTCTTGTGGAACAGCCGTACAGGTGTGCCACATAGATCAGGAGGAAGACTTGGGGCAGGGCACCTGAGGGGTCTTAGTTAATATCTGGTGGACCAGGGGTTGAACTCAACCCAAGACACTGGATCCTGAATAACACTGTCAGGCTGACTGAAATGTAGGGACACAGGGAAAGTCACTTTAGGCTTCTGGAGGGAATGCTGCTCCTGCAAAGTGTCAGAGATGTCTTTCTGCCATTGTCTTGCAAGTGTTTTATCGAGAGGGCTTTTGCCCAGGGATCAATTTAGGCAATGACTCAGTAGGGAGAACCCCCGCATTAAGCGAATGGCTTCCACCCCCGGTTTCCTGAAGGCAGCAGTGTAGCAGACAGGACTCTGTGCCAGTTCTTGTTCTCCTTTTGAGATTGAGAATTCACAGGCAATGAAAGGGGGAAAGGGGAAGGGGAGCTTTGCAGAAGACAGTTCCAACCATTGACTGTCAAAAACAAAAATAATTCACTCCAAACACCAGGATAGAGCTTTACAGTCAAGTCCTTATTCCTGCTCCCCAGAAGCCTCCCTTCTCCTCCTGTCAAATCTACTCTTCCCATTCCTCCTCCAGCATATATTTCTACCCAGCCTATTCGATCTTCCCCGTAACTGAAACCATGGAGATGCTCAGATTGTCTGAACATCTTTTACCACATCACATCTTTTCAAAATACTGCCAGGGACATCTATTAAGAATATCAAAATGCGGGTCCGCCCTGGTGGCGCAGTGGGTTAAGCAACGCACTATGAAGAAAACCGCAGCCACTGCAGCACAAGTTCGATCCCTGCCGCCAGCCAGGGAGGGGACCCACATGGCGTAGCAGACCTCTCCTGCTCCCCCCCCCACCCCGCTCCCCTCAGCAGTGTTTCTGTCAATCTGCCTGTTCTGCATCCTGCTCTGTCTGATGGATTCTCTCACCACCCCCATACCTCTGGCCTGTACCCCAGTGCTTGTATGCATAAATAAATAAATCTTTAAAAAAAAAAAAAGAATATCGAAATGCAAGCTGGTCCAACCATTATGGAAAGCAGTATGGCAGTTCCTCAATCTACTAAGAATGGAACTTCCATAGGATCCAGCAATCCCACTCCTAGG